>JAWQFJ010017706.1:0-17500 GCA_034096865.1 Theodoxus fluviatilis
CCCCTCCTGTCACTCAAATTCTACCGCGATGCGCCAAACGGCCGTTTGAACGCGTTTACTGATTAGGTCTATACATGGACAATTTAGTTACACCTCATAACGACATTTAATTTCACTATCATTCTAATCACTCCTGTCGCACCTGCGACACCCTGCCTAAAAACATTGTTGTTCTCCGGAAATTAGGCGACGTGTCCTGGAAAAGACTTCATACGTCTGTTAAAACTCGACAAAAGTAGAATCTGAACTGCTGGATCTTTTAATAGAGACGTATAACATAAGCATGTCATTTTGCGACGTTCCAGTGGAAACGTCGATGCTTCGACCCATAGGTGTCTCCAGGGTTGTTTCTTTCCACCGGATCTAAGCGGTTTTGTGTGTGGGGTTTTCTCGTTGGTTCTCAATGCAAAATGTCTTCTACTGATAGAAAGTGTATCTGGTAGTAAAGATAAAAGGCCACGCTACGGATCCATGAATCCCCGTCCTTGCTGAAAACTGACACTCCATATGCGGATTTGAGGTAGTATTACATTAAGGTAAATTGGTAGTACCTAGCCTCGCCGCAGAGTTGTGAGTGAATTTTACTGATTCACTCATTCTTATCCTGAGGGAGGAAGGGATACACTAACTTAACTTTCGCAGAACAACAATAATGTTCTAAGAATATAAATGAATTACAGATATCTACGTGAATTGCTGTGGAAGGCAGTATTCGCAGCCCGCAGTAATGAGACAGAAGTATTACCTCAGGATGACATTGGATTACTGGGTCTCCACAGTCCTTGAAAACATGAGTCTGAGAGCCATCGAATTACGAACATTCTGTTTGATGAAGTCTACATGTCGTACCCTGCTGGATGGAACGGGGAAAAGGTTCCTTACACGGACCAAACGTGTAGACTCGTCCGAGAAGAGGGGTGTTGGAAAGAGCGAAGCAGAAGGGACACACAAGCTTGCGGGCCACATCATCTGATTGGTAAGCGATTTTGGTCGGTTAATCCGCTCGCGCAGTGAATTTGCAGTGAATTATAAAACAACGTGACTACAGAATGTGAGTATTCCGAGAGGGAAAAAAATCGTAAAACTGCAGCCAATCAGATGTGTGGCCCGCCAGCTCTTGTGAGCAGCCAGCTTTGCTGTCTTTCTCACACCCCTCTCCTCGGACGAGTCTACGTGTGGCCCGTGTAAGAAACCTTTCCCGAAAAAGCTGTCAGATTCCTAAATCGATGGAGCTTCAAATACGTTCGAGGCACATTGTATTTCCTTCATCAAGACAAGCGGCTACACAGCCTGAATAATAGCATAGACATATTTGCTCGCAGAAAAAAAAATTCTTCGGAAATTCATTTCTGGCTGACCAAGTTGTGTTTAGTAAAGTTAAAAGGCTGACAGTATGTATAATACTCCTGAATGTGATACAAATCCTTGGAACTGAAAGCGTAACACCAGTAAACCTTTTAAAACTCTGACTGACTGCGTACGATATTTTTTCGAATCTTCAGTCATTCTGTTTGTGAATCATTGCGAATCCACCGCGGATTAAGCGATCAAGAGGTTTTCCAATCAGATGCCGTCGCCCTCTTGGCTGTCATTCCTACACCCCTAGCCCTCTCCTCGGATGAGTCCACTAGTGTGGCCCGTCTCTGGAAGCTTTTCCAAAGAAAATTGGAGCACAGAAAAACATATAAATTGTGTAGACTTTTTCAGTGTGACAACAGGTCATCTAACCTGAAACTCAGATGATAGCAAATTAAGTATTTGAATGATCAAGAATATACATAATTACACACCTAACACGTCATTTTCTTCAATGTCGCCTAAAATAACGTAGAAATGTGAAAATAGCATTGGTGTAGGAAGGCATGATCGGCTGAGGGCAAGAAAGGGTTTACGAGGTGTCTTGGTGGCTGGCATGAGGAGCTTCATAAAACTGTGCTGGCAGAGTGTGGCAAAGTTTCTAATGTTCTCCACTCTTGCAAACTCACCCCCAAGATTCCTGCAACAATTGGACCTCGGGCGACTGAAGAAAAGCGCAAAATAAAACACAGTGGCAAACGAAACAATGCATTCTTCCTTTTATTCTGCCGCTGAGGAAGATTTTTACATAAAAATAAAGTGTGCAAGCCGCGTAACCGGTAATCAAAGCGACTTTATGTTCCATTTAATCATTTTCTCTTTACCCAAAGATTCCCAAGATATGTGGCTGTAATGTTGTGAAAAGACTTTGTATCCACTCAGTTCAACCTACTGGGAGACTAGAAAATCATTTAGATTACATTCAGGAAAGCACAATAGAAAATGGTAAAATATGGGGGGTTTTTGTTGCGATTTTTTATCCATCCGTGGGAAATATTCATCAGCAGAAAATCACACTCCGTCCATTGGAATGGAAGCCATCGTACACTGAACCAGAGTGAATACGCTACCAGCAGATGAGAGGAATTCACCAAAGGAATGATTTCCTCCACGCAATTCCGGTTTTACTTCACAGCTGAATACATTGTCTTGTTTCGTAGCGACAGATGAAAGCAAAATGAAATGAGGTTTTTAATTTGATTACTTCTTTACAAGGATTACCCACTTTAAACAAATTGAAAGAAGCTCTTTGTTTCTCGTTTCGTCTTCTGTGACTTTAAGTCATGCAATTGCTTGTGGTGCCAATGTACTCATACAAACTTTACATAAATTCGTCAACACGTTCTAATCTAGGATGCTGCTAAACAACGTGACATTTTCAGCTTTCGCCTCAATAAATAAAACCCTGTAGCATGAAACCAATGTCTGGATGTTCGAGTGAGTCACCTTATTTTTGACACAGCGTCAGATAGGAGAAACAAAGAGAGAGAGAAAAAATCAACTGCAGGTCACACCTCAATCTTGCTTTATTATCACCCGCGTTGTCGCCAATCAGATCCTTAATAATAATAATAATAATAATAATATGTTTATTTATAAGGCGCACTTCCTCCACACAGTCAAAAAAGTACATAGTGGAGCTCTAGGCGCACACGCACACAAAAACACACACACATTATCATCACACAGTCTGAGCCAGAACATGAAACGCACACACGCACGCTATAATACAACATGCATCCTACACGTAAAGACACACACACATGCATTATTTACAAACATGAGCATGAGCCTGAAACATTCAGCAAGTACGAAATATAGCGAATAGTGATAACTAGGACGAAAAAACACCCTTACAATTCAACTCATGCAGCAATATAGGGTCCACCACGGTACGAGCATGCCGGTAAGAATGCACACAGCTGACCTGTTCATTCCCGGAAAGATCCTAGAGCTAGAGACAGGAGCAAATCTTATACCCGAAAAGGTGGCACTTTACGAAATTGCGCCCGTCAATATCCCAATGCTCTCCTGCAGTTATGCAAGCTCTCTATTCGCTCTGCCCTTCACGGAGCGCTCAGCCGAGACAAAGTCGTCGGCGCCTGCAAATTGCAGAGAGGGGATGGATAGAAAACGTTTTCGCTAGAAAACAAGTCGTTGCTGGGAAAGTCGTCGACGAAAAAAATTCATCTCGTCAAATCTGATACTAGATACCACTTTGACGTTTCTGTGAAATAAAAATGCGCGGCAATATTTCTTTAACGTTGTCAAGTCACGTTTTAATTCGTGACTCCGCGGACGTTTGATACCAATCCCATTACTGAGAAGATATTTTTTTAAGGTGAGATCTTTGACCTTGACTGACGTGAGGGCACTTTGACTATCCATGATGAAACAAGTAGAGGAAAGGAGTAGAATTTACTCACTCCGCAACCGCTGAAGTGAGCATCGTGCTGCAGGAGGAACTTCTCGAAGAAGCCCCCGCACGTCACTTGTCCAATTATCACCTTGACTCAAGGAACTGCGTCTCGGGCATGCTTGCGCTCCATAGAAATTCAGTTGCATGGCTTTCGGTCAATATCATTTATGTGGGGAGGTGAAGCCAGTGAGGCAAAGGCATCGGTGTGATGTTGAAAGCGATTGCTACATGACCTCGATCTGGAGCCTTTCCTACAGAGCCATGTCAACTGACTGAGGGAGAGAAAACGCGTTGCCTCGATTCGAGGGGGTAACGGGGTACTCGGAGACTAGACCGGCTCCTGATTGATAAAGCTGTGATGTCGGCATGAAAAAAAAATCGTTTTGCATTCCGAGCCCTGAGTTTGATCTGAGACTGGGCCATAGCAACGCCAGTCAACTCTGGGAATGGAGCTGCGAGGGAAAGGAAGCCGACAGCGAGTTGAGAGGCTGCGGCTTGGACACCAAAACCTGGGGAGGTTGTTTATGATCTGGCCCAGTGTTTGCCATCCCAGACCTCGTGCAGCAGAGTCGGGTTTATTTCCAGGAACTGGAGAGCCCAGGCCGCTACTTGCCCGTCCCAATTCAGTCCTCGGTACACAAGTCAATCTGCTCCCTCCTCCCCGATAAAAGTCATTGATTCATCGACTCCGTGCCCAGTCATGCAATAAGACGTTGTTGGTCGCCCATCGTCAGCATGAAGGCTTTTTCTCTTCCTTGTTTCAAAGGCTGCGATTTTTTTTCTTGGCGAAATGTGTTGGCACAGAGAACTTTTCATCGTTAAAGGTTCCCTTGGCTCTCGACCTTACTATCATACCCGAACGCCAAAAGTAATGTAAGCTTGGAACGACATTGTACACGTATGCATGTACTTCCCATGCTTTCTTTTTCAGAGAAACTATCTCATAGATGGACGCACCATAGACCGGCGCAGTTTCCTCCCAACACGATCTCTTAAGAAAAAAATACACACAGAGAGGCATGTAGAGTCACGACTATCCCGACCGGCTTATTTCCTTGTTCAAGTCAGTACGTGTAAATCCTGTATTGGCACGAGTCTGTTTGCGTTTCGGTACGTTATTGCATGAGGCGAGCATTACTCACCTGTGCAGTTGTGATAAACTTTATGTTAGTTAGGTGCCTCACAATGTTACGTGTAGCCACAAACTATATAAACAGCAAGATCGACATGTCTCAATTGCATTATAATACCGACACCATTCACAGGAAATATTGCCAAAACGGTAGGAGTATTTCCTCATCTTCGTGGAGGTGAAAAGTCGCAGGGCCTTTAAGAATTCTTTCTGCAAGGCGAATCATGCCGCCTTTCATTCACGTCTGTTGGCTAGGGCATGGCCTCGTTGCAGCACCTTCACTGCAACAGCGCAGGCAACACTCCGTTACAATGCACAGTGTTATCAGTTCCTGGTTTCTTTGGAAGACACATTCATATGTATTTGTATTTTATATTTTCTTGATCAGATTGTCATGCTGTGTCTCTGTATTCACAAATGAATCGTAGCCAAGCAATCGATAAATGCATTAAACGTGTGCATGCTGCCCTGAATAGGCAAATAAAGCCCAGCAACAACAAAAACAGTTGTGGTTACGGTAACATGGCAAGAAGAAAAAAAAGGGGGGGGGGGTCTGTAGATTGGCGTGAACTTTCTTAAATAGAAAGGCCAGACTGAACATAAAATTAATAAAGTTTTTCCTCGCTGAATCTGCTTTTATAATAACTTAAACAGTGGAGTCCCCTAGTGTTCATAGGGCATGGAAGATAGGGACACGGAGTTTGTTGTTTATTGTCGATTTCTTTTATCTGTCTTCTGCACGACCGAAAAATAAAGAAGTTAAGGATCGGAAAAATAAATGGGGTTGACCGAATTATCGCAACTACAGCTATTTCTTCATTTATTTTTTGCTTTGTACAATATTTCCGTGTTTGGCATCCTGCTTCTCCACTTCTGACGGGGGCTGTCCATCTTTCTGGTGGTAACAGGTTACGCAGCAAACTCGAATGAGCTATTTCATCTGATGAAGACGTCGCCAGGTATTGATGGCTAAATTACATTGTACAGTATATAATTGCATCCACTGCTGAAATTGGAAATCACATGAAACAGCCGGAAACTTTTGTTTCCTCAGAGACGACAATTTCAAGCCGCATCTTAATCTGAGTTACTATAGCTGTAGTCGAGGTGTTGTAGCAATGTGGTATAGCTCGGCTGCATTCGAATAAACTCGTTTTAAAAATCGAACTTAATACCTTGAGGCTCTCCTTTCGTGGAACAGCGAAGCTTTGTTTTATTGTCTGTTGTGTAAAAAGGGAGAGCACCTTAATCAGAGACTGCTCAGAAGTGAAATGTTCATTTCTAGCTTCTGTCTAAATAAAGCAATCTACTCCATCGCCAAGATCAAACGCTGATTCATTTCATTAAACTTTATTTCTCGAAAGAACATTGTCTCCAGTTTTAAGTTTTGTCTTTAACGAAGTGCCTCTCTCGCTCTCTCTCTCTCTCTCTCTCTCTCTCTCTCTCTCTCTCTCTCTCTCTCTCTTGCTATCTCTCTCTTGCTATCTCTATCTCTCTCTCTCTTGCTATCTCTATCTCTCTCTCTCTCTCTCTTGCTATCTCTCTCTTGCTATCTCTATCTCTCTCTCTCTCTCTCTCTCTCTCTCTCTCTCTCTTCTTGGATGTTGCCAAGAATATCGAGCAAAGTAGTTGGAAAGCCGAACGAGAATAAGGAAAAGGAACACCGGAGTAGGGGGGGAGGATGGATGGGGGATGGAGTTTAAGGGCCTATCAGCCTTGTAGGATATATAAGGCCACAACGTTAAGAAACACTTCCAACATGTTATTAAAAATACTCCGCGACAGTGGAGTATAGTACAATTCACCGAACTAGTGACATAAAATCCATTAAATCGAGTCCCACTGCCCAACAGCCAGCAAAGGCTGTGCAGAGCCTTCAAACACGAAAAAGCATAATGGCGATAGGGCAAAAATTCACATCTCGATGTTCTTGTCACCGACAAAGCATTTAGGGATAGGTGGGTGGAGCCAAAGGGAGTAGGGAGGAGGCTATGACCATAGAGGCAGGAAACTGCACAGCACCACGCCCATTGATTTGGAAACGACCTTTGTCTGCCCTCCTTGCCTGTCTGCCCTCCTTGCCTGTCTGCCCTCCTTGCCTGTCTGCCCTCCTTGCCTGTCTGCCCTCCTTGGCTGTCTGCCCTCCTTGGCTGTCTGCCTTCCTGCTGTCTGCCTTCCCGCCTGTCTGCCTTCCTGCCTGTCTGCCTTCCTGCCTGTCTGCCCTCCCGCCTGTCTGCATGCCTGCCTGTCTGCCCTCCCGCCTGTCTGCCCTCCCGCCTGTCTGCCCTCCCGCCTGTCTGCCTCCCTGCCTGTCTGCCCTCCTTGCCTGTCTGCCCTCCTTGCCTGTCTGCCCTCCTTGCCTGTCTGCCCTCCTTGCCTGTCTGCCCTCCTTGCCTGTCTGCCCTCCTTGCCTGTCTGCCCTCCTTGCCTGTCTGCCCTCCTTGCCTGTCTGCCCTCCTTGCCTGTCTGCCTCCTTGCCGTCTGCCCTCCTTGCCTGTCTGCCCTCCTTGCTGTCTGCCCTCCTTGCCTGTCTGCCCTCCTTGCCTGTATGCCCTCCTTGCCTGTATGCCCTCCTTGCCTGTCTGCCCTCCTTGCCTGTCTGCTCCTTGCCTGTCTGCCTGTCCTTGCCTGTCTGCCTTCCTTGCCTGTCTGCCTCCTTGCCTGTATGCCCTCCTTGCCTGTATGCCCTCCTTGCCTGTCTGCCCTCCTTGCCTGTCTGCCCTCCTTGCCTGTATGCCCTCCTTGCCTATCTGCCCTCCTTGCCTGTATGCCCTCCTTGCCTGTATGCCCTCCTTGCCTGTCTGCCCTCCTTGCCTGTCTGCCCTCCTTGCCTGTCTGCCCTCCTTGCCTGTCTGCCCTCCTTGCCTGTCTGCCCTCCTTGCCTGTCTGCCCTCCTTGCCTGTCTGCCCTCCTTGCCTGTCTGCCCTCCTTGCCTGTCTGCCCTCCTTGCCTGTCTGCCCTCCTTGCCTGTCTGCCCTCCTTGCCTGTCTGCCCTCCTTGCCTGTCTGCCCTCCTTGCCTGTATGCCCTCCTTGCCTGTATGCCCTCCTTGCCTGTCTGCCCTCCTTGCCTGTCTGCCCTCCTTGCCTGTATGCCCTCCTTGCCTGTCTGCCCTCCTTGCCTGTATGCCCTCCTTGCCTGTATGCCCTCCTTGCCTGTCTGCCCTCCTTGCCTGTCTGCCCTCCTTGCCTGTCTGCCCTCCTTGCCTGTATGCCCTCCTTGCCTGTATGCCCTCCTTGCCTGTCTGCCCTCCTGCCTGTCTGCCTTCCTGCTGTCTGCCTTCCTGCTGTATGCCTCTCCTTGCCTGTCTGCCTTCCTTGCCTGTATGCCTTCCTTGCTGTCTGCCTCCTGCCTGTCTGCCTTCCTGCTTGTCTGCCTTCCTACCTGTCTGCCTTCCTGTCTGCCTTCCTGCCTGTCTGCCTTCCTGCCTGTCTGCCTTCCTGCCTGTCTGCCCTCCTTGCCTGTCTGCCCTCCTTGCCTGTCTGCCCTCCTTGCCTGTCTGCCCTCCTTGCCTGTCTGCCCTCCTTGCCTGTCTGCCCTCCTTGCCTGTCTGCCCTCCTTGCCTGTCTGCCCTCCTTGCCTGTATGCCCTCCTTGCCTGTCTGCCCTCCTTGCCGCATGCTTTGCCTGTCTGAGTTCGAGCTGCAGTCTCTTCCTCGGCGCCGATGCCGTCTTCGTCGAAATCGAAATACCACCTGAGTGTATGCATGGATGTGCGCATGTGTGGATGCGCGCGCACGCGCGCGGGTGTGTACGCCTGTTTGTCAGTTTGTTTTACGTTTTGTTTTGCCCCCCCCTCTCTCTCTCTCTCTCTCTCTCTCTCTCTCTCTCTCTCTCTCAGATGTGAATGGAGAAATTGAGGATCAGAGTTGAAGATATAAACAAACAAACAGACAAAAAACAAACAGCCAAATTCCACTTTTCCCTCAATACTGTTGGACGTCTAGTGGTCTTCACCAAATAATGTCCAAAATCTGGAAAGAAAATCCTTGTTCCGCGATGTCAAACACATTAACCCAATCCTTTGTGTCCCGGAAACTGGCTTGGGAGTTTTCAACGTCCAGTCGCCGTTGAGAACATTCCAGAATGCTTCCTGTAGCCGCACCTCACAAACGCGCCTGACTTCTCCACCTTGTCTCGGCAGTGGCTGAACAGATGGTGTTGTCCTTTGCGTGAGTCGAGTGCGGATTACAACCAAGCTTGTGTCGAGGGCTTTGGCAGCAAGCACTGAATGGGCTGGCTTTTGCACGTGTGGTTCCATCATTATTTCGGGTTGACGTGCTGGCACTCCTGCTTTGGGTCCTCTCCGACGGTCTCAAGCTTTCCAGTTTCCTTTCATTTTCACTGATTGTCACTGCATGGCCTGTTCTGCCAAGCCAGAGTTTAGTCGCTGAGGCACTTTTGCTGTATGGCCAAGAAAGAATGGCTGGGTCCTACCTAAGGTGAAACGAGTTTTGGGCTATTTCCGATAGAGAAAATATTTAGGTATCACATGTTGTTGGGATTTTGACAAATTTTGCGTATAGACTTCGAACGGTTCTTCTTTTCATATATAAGTGTGTGTGTGTGTGTGTGTGTGTGTGTGAGCTCGCGCGCGCGTGCGTGCGTGCTTGCTTGCGTGCGTGTGTGTGTGTGTGTGTGTGTTTGTGACTGTGTCAATATCCTGCATTGTTTTACGCTTTATTGTGTTAGATAAGTTCAAACTTTAAAGTAGTTTTTTTGTCAAAAGCGGTTTTTCCGGACCTATGCTCTTGAGTTCTTCTTACCCTTATTTCGCCAAGATTATGTAACAAATGTGGTATAAATTAAAGGAAATTCAATGAACTTTCCAACCGTGGTTGCTTTTAATACCATTTTAAAAATCGACTTAATCATTGTTTTGCCAGAGCGGGTCACTGCACAACCGCAGTACAAAAGACAACAAACAAGCACAAATCCTCCTTTGCTCATGAATGAGTCGATTTTGAGGACGTATAATTATTTGCGTGGTGGATCCACCTGCTGGCACTCAACAGGGCGATGACGTGTCATGGCTAAGTCCCTGCTGGGGTTGATCTAATGGCTGCCCTCGATTAATCTTAACCTTGGTCCCTTCAAACTGAAATATAAAAAAGTTCCATCACTAAGGGATCTTTCATATATTTATTGGCAATCATACATTAACAAAGTGATATGGCTGCAAAATGAAACGCAATTGTAATCGTAAAGTAGATTTTCTCACATGTCTAGCTATCCAGACGATAGAGTAGACCGAAACTGCAAACGTCTGATGTATTTTATCGGAGGACATGAGGTCAACAAAATAGATAAACACTTGCGTCACTCTGTGTGTGTGTGTGTGTGTGTGTGTGTGTGTGTGTGTGTATGTGTGTATGTGTGTGTGTGTGAGAGAGAGAGAGAGAGAGAGAGAGAGAGAGAGAGAGAGAGAGAGTGTGTGTGTGTGAGAGAGAGAGAGAGAGAGAGAGTGTGTGTGTGAGAGAGAGAGAGAGAGAGAGAGAGTGTGTGTGTGTGGAGTACAGTAACAAAAGCAAGTGATGAACAAGACACTGTCTCACAATTACCTCCAAGACAATATTTTTCTCGTCAAGACGCCAAGAGTTTCAAGACGAAGGTCTGCAGTGACGGTTGCAGTGGTGAAGGAAAGTCGCTTACTTGGGCGGACATGATCAAATGTCATTTCACACATGGCTGATAAGTACCCACGAGATGAGATATTCTATCACTGGAAGAACGAGAGAGGAAATTTTGACATACACTCTTCGGTGCGAAAAGACAGGTGTAATATTTCATCCACTTTGACCAAAATGTCTGTGCAAGCGCTGAAAAACAGCAAGCAAAACGAAGAGCTCAATGCCACGGTATTTGAGGCAGACTTAAGCTGATTATGAAAACTTCACAACTGAGTTTTCAAAATAAATTATGTTGCTCTAGGAATCCATTGCCTGGCAAGTGGAGTTGTACCTAAGATCTTATTCAAAAGCAGTCTTCCCCTGCGGATCGATCTCAACATCGCGTTTCGTGCTATTCGGCCCCAAACAAGTAAACTGTTATGTCACCTACTGTAGACAAAGTATCCGGAGCAGATCTACTTGTGCACCACCCAAACATATACCATGCTTACTAAAATACACTTTTTCCTGCATTTATATATAACTGCTACATGTTTGTACATCTGCCACGACAACTGGATCACATGTTTATATTCAGTAGGAGTCTGTCGTGCAGACATTGACGTCATACACTCATCTGAATTGGTCTCTTTCATTTATCAGATTTTAACAAGTAAACAAAACAACACTACAGAAACAACTCTTCCAGGTGCAGAACCAGTTGACTCTCAAAACACGACAAGTACGGATCCCTTACTCCACCAGCAGGTATCCTTCATGAATTGATCCGACAAGTCAAGATCTGCCGGCATGAGGCAGTCTTGCTCTGTCCACTGTGGGCGACACTGCACTGATCTCATCTGGTCCTGAACGAGGCTTCAAAGAACGTGAAACCAATTCTTGCAGTCAATCCAATTCTGACATCCCTGCGGATGCAGCTTCTATAGGTCCCACAGATAACTCCTAAGGCATTTTGCAGATCAGCACCGGCACCGTCGAGTTGTGGATCACCGAGTCTGAAACAGATCCCATGATGGTTCGGAGAATCTTGCCCAACCCTCTCGAGCCCATGACTATCATGATGGCCTTCTGCTTTTCGGCCTCCGAGCAGATGAGTCGCCACGGCTCGGCTCCCGATGGTGTGGAGTAGGAACATTCAGCCCCGAAGGGCTGCATTATTGCCTTAAACTTTTCGATTATTGCCATGGCGTGAGCGTTCTTTTCTGCAATTATCTGCTCCAGCTTTGTGGGATTCGCATTGCCAGCAGTATGTCCAGAGATCTCTATGGCACAGACGAGGTGCACCTTGGTTCCCGGCTTGTAGATGTAGTTCGTGTAAAAGTGTGCGGCGTACTCGCTGCTTTCGCTGCCATCGACTGCGAGTACGATCACGTTATCACCATTGGTCGACATTTTTACTAGATGTTGACGGCAGCAAACTGTTCCCTTTTCTAAGAACTATTCATTGCTGGTGCTACAGCGATCGCATCGGCCGATTTTGCAGTGGCGTGCCTTCTGGTTTTCTTAAATTCGAGGGTCTGGTTTGAATGATTTCTTCCACGGATACGATTAGTCTGTACTGCCGACGTTTCCAGCGGGGGCGTTTGAGTTCTTATGACGTACTTGATGATGTGACGCAACTTGAGAAAAGAATAAGATTATTCTTTCGACCAGTTACTGAAAAAACTTATGGTCACGATAATGAGATGTATCTTGTGTGTTCGGGAATATCTAATCAGGAGCACTGTCTATTCATTCAGTGGAATTTCTTGTGTTTTGTGATCGACTTGCAAATTCTAATACATTTCAACCCAAGTGTAGCTGTAAGTGCGTTTTGGTCTCGAGAAAGCCCATCACACTCTATGGTTAAATCCATCGGTTAGATTCAAATGAGTACACGATCCAGGTCAGGAGTCCTCAAACTAAGATCGTTGTCTTTGGCTGCTATGGTGTCTCTGAAAAACCGCCGATGTCCACGATAACCCTATTAGGTTTATAGGATCTTTATGACCTTTCCAAAGGAGAGCTGAAAATGTTTGCCGAGTAAAACCATGCCATTGTCTACTTTAACAAAGGGTTGATAACAGAGGGGGCCATGGAAAATGGAGAAATGATCTTGTTAATGGCATTCTACTCTTGGCTAAGATGAGTGTGACTCTAAAATGGGTAAATATGTAAGTATCTTTTTAATAGGGGATCCTGAAAGGAAGTTTTGTAGTAATACCAAGAATTCAGTATTTTAACCCTGAGATGGGTTGTTGAGGCACCACTAATGACTTTCGGACAATCTTCCTCCATCGATCTCTATCCTCTGTGGCTCGCTGTGAGTCAGCAAAGGTCAAGCCTGTCCACTCATTGATGTCTTCCCACCTCTTTCTCTGCCTGCCGCTCCTTCTCCCACCTGGTACGGTACCTTGCAGGATGGTCTTGGCCAGCCCACTGCCTCTTGACACGTGATCGTGCCACTTCAGCTTTCTGCTTTTCACGATTGAGAGGTCTTCGTACTGTCCAATTGCTCTCCTGATCCTGTTGCTGACTTCCTCATTCGTGACATGTTCTTTATATGAGATGTTCAGAATCTTGCGGTAGCATCTCATTTCCAGGGCTTGTATCCGTCTCTGTAGTTCAGATGTGAGTGTCCAGGACTCGCATGCATACAAGAATACGGAGATGGCCAGCGTGCGCATAAGCCTGATCTTCGACGCGAGAGTGATATTTCTGTCACGCCATATTGGCTTCAACTTTGCCAATGCTGCTGTTGTTTGTGCTATCCTGGACAGTATCTCTGGTTTGGACCTTTCATCAGTCACAACAGATCCCAGGTATTTGAAGTTGTTCACAGCTTCCAGTTTTTGGCCCTTCACTTTGATTTCCATTTGAAGCCCCGAGGGTTGTTCGTCATCACCTTGGTCTTCTCGGCACTGATCTCCATGCCATATGCCTGTGAGGTCTTGTCCAGGTGCTCGACAAGACTAGTCAGCTCCTCTTCACTTTCTGCTAATCCATCAATGTCATCAGCAAAACGTAAGTTGGTGATCTTTCTGCCACAGATGCTGATTGATCCTTCGTGGTATGCTAGGGCATCAGTCATTATCCTTTCGAGGAAGAGGTTGAAGAGTGTGGGGGAGAGTAGACAGCCCTGTCTGACTCCGACCGTTGTCCTGAACCATTCGCCTGTGGTACCATCGATCAGGACTGCGCTGGTCGCTCTGTCATGGAGGTGTTCGACGACTTTGATGATCTTGGAGCTGATGTTGTAGCTTCTCATTGTGGCCCACAGAACAGCATGCCAGACTCTGTCAAATGCTTTCTTAAAGTCTATTAAGACATGGTGCAGATCTTGTTGGTGTTGTTGATGTTTCTCACACAGGACTCTCAGATTGAAGATCTGTTCGGTGGTGCTCCTACCTGGTCTGAAACCTGCCTGCTCTTCAGCAATGATTTTCTCTGTCTGAGGTTTTAATCTGTTCAGCAGTACTTTCAGCATGACCTTGCTGGGATGGCTGATGAGGCTGATTGTGCGGTAGTTCTGGCACATTTGCAGGTATCCTTTCTTGGGCAATGTAATCACTAGGGACTGTGTCCACGGGGTTGGCCAATCTCCCGTCTGCCAGATCTTACTGCAGATCTTTGTGAGTGCATCGATCATTGCGTCGCCTCCTGCCTGGATGAGTTCCCCTGGAATGTTGTCAACCCCAGCTGACTTCCCTTTCTTGAGGGACTTAACCGCTGTCTCCACCTCTTCTCGAAGAATTAAGAAGTTGTCCTCATCGGTAGTCTGAGGACAGTTCAGTATTTTAGGATCTCCTCTGGTGTCATAGTTGTACAGCTCAGAGCAGTACTCAGTCCAGCGTTTCCTGATTTCGCGTTCTTCTGTGAGACAAATCCCGCTCTTGTCTTGTATGGTGTTGACCCGCCCTTGTTTGGTCGCTGTAAGGACTTTGACTATCTTGTATGCTTTCTTGGTGTTATTCTTCTGGAGGTTCTCCTCAACTGCATCACATTGCTGTTTGATCCACTCCTCCTTGGCACTCTTCATGGCCTTCTTGACCCTGTTGTTGGCCTCTCTGTACTTACTTGCTCCATCTGCTGTACCCTTCTTTTTCTTCAGTTCCCTACTCTCATCGCACATGTTCAAAATTTCTGCAGTGACCCATGGTTTCTTTGTTGGGTGGTGTTTTCCTAATAGCTGCCCGGCTGTCTATTACTGCCTCATTGAGGATGTTGGTCACTGTACCAAGAATTACTTCCTAGAAAATGCCCATGTCAGCAGATATCCGTTTTCTTGACCGCAACTTTTACCCAGACTTCTGAGAAGGATCGAGTAGTGACACGCTCTTGCCCTCTGACTGCCTTTTAACTCAGTCTTGTGACAGTGGCAGCTTCAGCTTTTGTGTTCGCGATAATGTTACTGTTCTCCGCGGTTCTAACAGCCCCCCACCATGATCTTGGCTTTTATGGGAGGTCACAGGTATAGTTGTGGCGCCCACTGATCGATTTATAATCAGATTTGATGGTACTGAGAGATAAGGTTCTGAAAAATTCTCAATGATTTCACGCACGCACACGCGTACACCAGCACACGCACATGCACACACACACTCTCTCTCTCTCTGTCTGTCTGTCTGTCTGTCTGTCTGTCTGTCTGTCTGTCTGTCTCTCTCTCTCTCTCTCTCTCTCTCTCTCTCTCTCTCTCTCTCTCTCTCTCTCACACACACACACACACACACACACACACACATACACACACACACACACACCTTTGTGAACTCTTATAGTTCTTTGTACATGTACGCATGTGTATGCCCGTAACTTGTTTGCATTGCAAGCATTAGGTGGAATGAGGTCCTATGTGACGCGTTTCGTTTACCATCCACCCGACCTATTAACGCTGATGAAAGTGCCATAGCTGGCTACAAATTACGTTGAGCAGTATAGTATAATCAAAGACGCTACACAGAAAGAAAGACACGGAACTCTTTCATTGCCTTGATGTGCAAAGCGAAGATGCGGAAGAGTAGTGTCCCTTGCATTTTTGGTGGGTCATTCACATGGCTCCTTTGAGCGCAGCTCAGTAAGCACACGTTCATTTGTGAAATAAAGGATACGTCATCAAAAATGTATATTATGACATCTGAAATGTTTAAATCTCTTATATAAAGATTTTGTTTAAGTTGATCACAGGGTATATTTTAATGAGGCGAACGAACTCCGTGACAGTTTACTTTTTTAAAAGCCAAAACCTTGAAAACGGCAATGACAGTGTTCAACTTACCGTTCTGAGTTATTGGGGGACCGAAAAAACTTTATTCAGGCACAAGTTGCGTGTAGCAAACATTTGAGTGAGAAATCGCGCCGCAGAATTTTTCGTGACTGCCGCACAAGCTCCCCCACCGCCCGCTGAGGAAAGATAACTCTCATGCAAAGTTCCGCGTCTAAAGTTATGATAATTATGTGGCGTCTTTGGCATGAATAGAAGATACAAATCTTGGTTGACACGCGTTATGTAAATAACTAAAAACGTCAACATCTTCGTTGCAGCAGCAGCATAAGAATCAGCAGAAGAAATTACAGCAGCAGCAGAAGAGATGGTAATGGTAGTGGTAGTACTACTAGTACTAGTACTTAGTAGTAGTAGTAGTACTAGTACTAGTAGTAGTAGGAGGAGGAGGAGGAGGAAAACTTGTAGTAAAACTAGTAAGAAAACTAGTAGTATGCGTTGTTGTTTTTTGTCAGCGTTGTTGTCGGCGGCGGCGAGTTCTACACGTGTCGGAGTAGATTTCGTAGAGTAGTTTCCCCTAATTTGCTTTTTTTATTGTGTAGTTATCTCCCTCTATATGTAAGCTGTGGCGCCCGAGGAACCATTGTGACGGCTGTTTCTGAATAAACAGTGAGTGCTGTCAGTGGAATGCAGAGTTCCTTGATGTTTCCGTCACACATTTCATGCCATCGCTGTATACTGTGTGTATTTAAGTGTGTGGTTTTTTTTAATCCAGTATGCTACCGATAGCATTTGCGAACCCAGTGGGCTATGTTTCGGCTGTTTCTGAAATGAAACAATGAAAAGTAGCGATTATTATGTAGCCAAATCAAACACACTTATACAGCCATGTCTATTTTCTTTAATTAATGAGAGACATGTGTGAGGTGTAAAGCATAGGTATTTAATGATCAGAGATGATTTTAGTGCATTTATTTTAATCGTGATGAAAACTCCAGCACATTGTGACTGTCAATGTCAATGTGAGAGATTGCCTGCAAGCGTATCTGAAAATCTCCATGTTCAGCGTCAACTTTCAAAACGTATTTCGTATCTTGATGTCTGTCTTTATCTTCATTTAGTTAAAAAATCCCATCCCAACTCACACACACACACACACACACACACACACACACACACACACACACACACACACACACACACACACACACACACACACACACACACACACACACACACACACACACACACACACACACACACACACACACACACACACACACACACACACACCTGTTTTGTATGCCTACTTGTTATTTAAGTGCACTTCCACAGCACATTTCACACGTCTTATCAAGCACTCTTGAACAACTGTTGCTGTGCAAACCTCGCTGTTTGCTCATCTTTGGCTTTGCCTTTTCTGCTCCCATCAACACTATGAGTCAATCCATCATTTAAATAGTGGAAGTTAAGACCAGTTAATCATGGTGCCTCGTTATAAAAATCTGGCCCCCACTCGTGCAAGTTTTCTACCTCTCATTTGAGAACAGACATTGTTCAAAGGAATGGAAGTTGGTTCTGTATATAAGAAACAGTACCTGTATTTTCCACACTGCACTGTGTATGGGACAAGTATTCACCTTAGTTATACTTGCGGGTTTTATTGTTTTGTATTTTATTTAGTTCATTCAACCATTTGTTTACACCATCTAAGCACAGATTCATGATCATTTGCTTACTTTAAAACTGTATCTTGCCAAGTTTT
>JAWQFJ010017706.1:20000-35000 GCA_034096865.1 Theodoxus fluviatilis
CTGCAGGAGATGGCCGACACCATGCCCCCAGGCGAGAGTGGAGAGAGAGTGGAGGCAGAGGAGAATCTGACCTTGCACACAGTTCTGGGCAGGATCCGGCAGTCAGAGCTGGTACGGAAGCTGATGGATGAGCTGAAGGAGCTGGAGAGGCTGGTGCGGACTGATGCCCTCGCTGGAGTGGGGGCCATCCTCCTAATGGGTATCCTCGCTGCACCCATCCTCATCTACCTGGTCTTTGTGGTGGCCGTTGTGATGATCGGCCTCACTGGCTTCCTTTGTTTTGAAGGTGAAGTGGAATTGTGTTGCACACAAAAAAGAGGAACATTTAAATAGATTAGAGAGATTGTGCTGTGCTGTGTTTTGTGCTGTGTTGTGTGTTGTTTTGTTTTGTTGGTGTTATGTTGTTCTTTGTAGTGTGTTGTTTTGTCACATGGCATGGTGTGGCATGGTGCAGAGTACAGTGGAACCTGCGCATAGCGACCCCTCTAGGGACCAAACCAAAAGGGGTGCTATTTCAAGGTAGAGTGTTATTTTGAGGTTCAACCATAATCATGATCAAAAACACATTTCAAAGCACACACACATGCACATGTGTACATAGAAAATAAAAGACATGAGAAAACAAACAGCAAGGGCAACAAAATCATTTTTAAAGGCATTCAATATTTTATTGTACACACTTCAAGTTAAAATGAGGATTAATTTGGCTAGTTTTGGCCAAACTAAGGAGATCTGCATCAGAAGTAGTCACTGATGTTCTTCTGAGTGGCTTTGGATTTTTCAACTCATCGGGCGCACATGAGAAGGCGTTCAAACCGAAAATGTACACCAAGGTCCCTGCGTGAAAGGATAGACTGCACGCGTGTGTAGTGAGCGAAACACTTCACACTCTCACCACTGCCAACTCGGTTTCAGAGTGAGCCCGACCGCTGCAGACGCTTCGCGAAATGCCGCCCCAGGGAAGAGAGTCACTATTCGCAAGTAAAAACAGCGATCGGGACCGGCGGGGGAGGGGGGGGGTTGTTATTCGCAATAGCGAGGTTAGTCGCTATTTAGAGGTAATTTTCTTAAGAAGTCGATCTGTGCCGGCTCTGACCAACCGCTATTGCGAGGTTAGTCGCTATTTAGAGGGTCGCTATTCGCAGGTCCCACTGTATTGTTTTGTTGGGTTGGTTTGGGTTGGGTTGTCTGGTCTGGTCTTCTAGTCTGTATTGTCTTGTAATGTATCAATGAGTATATTGTTCTGTTGCATTGTGTTGCATTGTATTATGTTGTCCAGTATTGAGCTAAACTTATTTTGTGGTGTGTTGTTTATTTCCAAATGGGCTGAGATGGTGCTTGTCAAGAAAGCTTCCCTGAAAGTTTTTAATGTAGCTCATCAAAGTGGAAGTCATGGGCACAGCATGGAAGTCATGGGCACAGCATGGAAGTCATGGGCCCAGCATGGAAGTCATGGGCACAGCATGGAAGTCATGGGCACAGCATGGAAGTCAACTCCACTCTGTTTCTGTACAGCAAATATTGATGAGGTGTTAGGAGCTTCCTCAAAAACTTTCAGTGAACACCTGTTCTGCATTGTATTTGTACTGTGGTATCCAGATGTTGCCTTGATTGGTATCAGTAATATCTTTGTGAAAACCATAAAATACCTTTGCACAGGCATCTGCTCTTTAATGTAACGTGTCAGAAGATCAAGGCAAAGGCTTTCAAAGAGGTCATGTTGTAGCTTGGCCTGTAGGTCATCTAAGACATGAAGAACTGAAGAAGATTCTGAGTACAAACCATGTCAAGTGTATCTATTCATTAATGCCACCTGTCGTCTGAAACCAAGTTGGTCTGATGCCTTTGGTGATTTTCAGATGATTGTTTCATAAAGTGCAGTAAATTCTCTTCAAAATGGTACTGAAATGATTATGGCATGTGGAATGGTTGGCCATATATAATATAGGGATATATATTTGTTTGAATGCATATCTACTGAAGATGAGGATGAATGAAGTTTTACAGCCTGTCAGCCTTTGTAGGCTATGTAGGGCCATTGACCATGACTGGTTAGAGTGAGAGTTAGCCAAGTCTCCATTTCCTTGGTCACTTGCCTTTTGTGAAGAGGCATGGTGACCATTGCCTTGGTCACTTGCCTTGTGTGAAGAGGCATGGTGACCATTTCCTTGGTCACTTGCCTTTTGTGAAGAGGCATGGTGACCATTGCCTTGGTCACTTGCCTTGTGTGAAGAGGCATGGTGACCATTTCCTTGGTCACTTGCCTTGTGTGAAGAGGCATGGTGACCATTTCCTTGGTCACTTGCCTTGTGTGAAGAGGCATGGTGACCATTTCCTTGGTCACTTGCCTTTTGTGAAGAGGCATGGTGACCATTTCCTTGGTCACTTGCCTTTTGTGAAGAGGCATGGTGACCATTTCCTACTGCCATCCCCACAGGGGGTGCATGCTACTGAAAATGAACATTCTTGAGAGAATGGCGTTCAGTGTGCAAACAATATTTAGTTAGCAACCAAAGTTTAGAGAGTCTTGGCATTTCCATAGGCCTCATGCCCAAAGGAATTAGCTCCTGTGGGTTCAGAGTAAGAATTGACCCACCGCGTCTCCCTATGCGATTTGTAAGAGGCGAATGACTAGGGACACCGTGACATGATTTGCGTTTACTCTAAACTGCTCTAGTGATTTTCGTGCTTAGTGGCCTTACATAGCCTTCAAAGGCTGATAGGCCGTAAAATACCATCCATCCATCCATCCATCCTAAGGAATTACCTCAGTGGCCAGTGAAAATGTGCTGAACATTTGGATGCAAGACTCCCATATACAAGGACACTCCACAGTACCTGGATTCATTTACAAGTGAGGCAGAATTGGGATAATGACAAGGCGGGTTTTAATGTAATCAGAATGTTTTCACACAAAAAGATATAAGCAGTCTTCCTATAGATGTCAAAAGCAACTATTTTTGTGTGTGAATTTCAAACCTGAAACTCACAAGGTATATGCATGCAGTGGTGGTTCAGCTTTCTTACATGAGATAAATCTATAGAGTGCTAAAGTGACCCCCATCAGTGCAAATCTTGCTGTATAATAATTTGTCCTCAATATCAGACTGGCTCAATTTTGGATGACCAGTCGCCTGTCTAAATGTCTGTCTCAGGAATTGAGGTCTACATTACTTCTGGTGTCACACCCTTCAGCTAATAAAATGTAAATGCTTTAGAGTACAGTGGTATTTAAGTGATGTATGTATGTATGTATAATGTATTTATATTGCGCGCACTTCCAGCCCAAAGGCTGCTCAGTGGCGCATGCACACTCAAAAAAAAAAGTCACAAATTTTCCATAGTTCGAGGATGTCTCTAGTAGGGATCGACTAGGATCCCCTAGTCAGCAAGACGCGCTTGGCGGAAAAGGCACGTCTTGAGGCTTCCTCTGAAGTTCTTCTGCTTTGGCTCCAGACCCAATGCCTCTGGCAGTTGATTCCATAGGACTGGTGCAGCAGAGCGCAAAGCTCGATCCCCCGACGAAGACCTTGTCGGTGGCACCCTGAGGAGATGAGAAGCACCAGACCTCAGATTTCTAGGGGGGCAGTGTCGGGAGAGCAGCTGCTGCAGGTACAATGGGGCGGTAGGAATGGTCTGGCAGCACTCGAAGGTTTTAGTGAGGATCTTGAAGGCTATACGCTGCCTAACAGGAAGCCAGTGAAGTTTGTGGAGCAGTCCTTCCTGCCTCCAAGGATGAGGCGCGCTGCTCTGTTCTGGATGACCTGGAGTCGATCCAGGTGTTTTGATGGAATGCCGTACAATACAGCATTCCCGTAGACAAGCCTGGATAGGACCAGACTGGTGGCAAGAGTCTTGATGACAGGCTGCGTCAGGTATTTCCTAATCTTGCTGATGTTTAGCAGATGGAAATTGCATGTCTGGCACACACGTGTAATATGGCAGGAGAAGTCCATCTCGGAGTTAAACACGACTCCGAGATTGCGGGCTAATTTTGTTGGAGTGACGATGCTGTCACCTATCCGCAGACTGACCTGATCCATTTTCTGAAGCTGTTGCCGGGTTCCCAAAATGAGGAACTCTGTCTTGTCATCATTCAGCTTCAGCAGATTCGATGACATCCACTCCCTGATGTCAGTGACACACTTGTGCAGTCGCTGCACTGATGTTGCAATTTGGTCATGGTTTGCACTGACGTAGAGTTGGTTGTCGTCAGAGTACATGTGGAACGGGATCTCATGTTTTCTCATGATATCTGCAACAGGCAGGATGTAAATGGTGAAGAGCAGCGGTCCGAGGACGGAGCCCTGTGGTACGCCGCACTCCAGGATCCCCGGTGATGACGTGGCGTTGTTCACTTGCACGCACTGCATGCGCTCACTGAGATAGGATCTAAACCATGATAGGGCCACTCCTTTGATCCCAATCCTTTCTTCTAGTCTCTTTAACAACATCTGGTGGTCGATGGTGTCAAAGGCTGCTGAGAGGTCCAGCATGATCAAGAGCATGATCTTCCTCTCGTCCATTGCCATCATGATGTCATTGTGGATTTTAATGAGCGCCGTCTCTGTGCTGTGGTGCGGTCTGTAGGCTGACTGGAAGGGCTCAAAGAGGCTGTTTTCGGAAAGATGTTGAGTCAGTGATGATTGTTTTTATTTGTACTGTCACCACGTCTGGGGAAAAAAACTTGAAAATGAATACAGCTACCGCAAACCTTGAGGCAGACTGCCATCAATGCCTTGCTGCCACAAGAGAATGAAGACACACAACTAGCTCTGCCCCTTCCCCTGCTCTGACAACTGGCATCCCATGCCCCATCTGCAGCTGCCTATGTGCTTCAGACTTTGGTCTCCAAAACCGTATGTGTGCCTACCACAGAGGATGACCGTGAAACAAGTTGTCTTCCTCAACCCCTGAGAGACTGACTAGCAAGAAGAAAGAAGGACATCTGAGTAACATACTCATATGACAGATTTGTATTCATAGAGCTGAATACAATGAAACAGAAAGAAATTCATTGTTTTCTAATTGAACTGATAATTGATACCATAAATGATTCTACCAGTCTTCAACTATGCTATGCTGGTTAGGCAGACAAAACTGAATCTGTTGCTGCAGACTGAAGTAAGTTTGATGGGTTTCACAACTATCTTTACCAGCCAGTAGTTTCCTTCAGTATAGTCAGAGCTTGTGCCCTGAAAACTAAGAGTTTGAATACTTTCATGAATCTGTGAACAGTGGTCACTCAGGTTTGATAACAGTCACTGTTCATGCTGATAGCTGAGCTTGTTTCCCAGATTTATTGTCACTCAAGCTGATCCAGAGTATGAGTATTTGTGTCAGCAATTTTGGGTTTTGACAGGGTTATACTAATTCTATGTTTGATACTAGCTCAGTGGTGACCCACACAAACTCTTCACAAGTCATTATCTGTCGAACACTGAATCCTAGATGCGTTTTTGAGACACTCTGAAGTGGATCAATTACTCATCATCAAGGATGGCATTGGTCTTTAAAAAAGACAAGTCACCACCACAATTGGGAAATCCACAGACTGGAAAGCAGATGCCAGCCCAGCAGGCTTTTAGCAAGAATGATTCCAGCAAGAACAACTCCATCAAGAACCCTTTTGGCAAGCATGATACCTGCAAACAAGCTTTCAACAAGTTGGCTCCCTTACAGGAGAGTGAGGAAAGCAAGCTGTTTGGGGACCCGTCTGCAGGGGAATGGCCCCTAGGGGCCGACCACAATCCTGATAGCTGGTACTGGGCTCCAGAGCGATCCACCAAACAATTCTACCAGCCTGGTCCTGAAGACTACCAGGACCTGTGTGTGGCAGATATAGACTCCTTTGCTGAGGAATACATGGACAATCTGGTCTTCGATGTCATTATAAACCTGCTGGATGGCACTTGTTGTGAGTATGGGGAGTTGTCACCTGTGTAGTATATCGGTGCTCATAAAGTTGTTTCTTGAACTGCACTGGCTGCTGATGTCAATATCCAGGTCTTGGGTGCAAGTCTAATCTCCATGTCAGCAACCTGCTGGATACTATTGATGGGATGAATTAAATGAAATGACACATGCTGCTTACCTCACACAGCTGCTGTCGTCAGCTCTCCTTTATGACCATGGGCTTATGTGAGTGGTGTGGTGTGCAATTTACTGTTTTTCTTACCTCTGATGTAAAGTAATATTAATTATTGACTGAATAGAGGTAATTTCCACATGCGTTGTAATATATATGTGGCGGGGTACGGGCAGTGTTAGCCGTTTAGCCTTTCTCCTTCACGTGTAGTGAGAATCAAACTGCTTTTCCTCACCGAGAGCCATCGATTGCATGATTTTATTAGTAGACTCCTTTCTTGCAGTATCCCTAGTATGCATTGGTGCACTGTGAATTCCGTAGTTTTGTAGCGTTGTATTAAGTTGGAGCCCTTAGTAAAGGAATTTATCTGGGAACATCAGAGAGTAGAGATGCATTCCGCCCACTGCCATCTGGGCATGTGGGACATCCTTAATCTCCCAACAACTATCTCGGAAGAAATCCCAAGAGAAGATACACTGGGTTAAAGGTGATGCCTTTAGCTGGCCAGAGCAAGTGTTTATAGAAGGAGTGATAGTGCCTGTGGGAACAAGGGACAAGCCCTGTCAGATCAGAGGCAGAATGGAGTTGTGCTCAGAACATCTGGCTCTCTGGTTGGCACCTGTGTGTGTTGGAGTGTGAAAGTTAAAAGAATCTCTCATTGGTCAGAGGTTCTGGGACTCTCTCAGCCATTCAGAACGGAGGGGTGGAGCCAGAGGAGAGAAGGGTTGGAGGGGAGAGAGGAAAGGGTAAGGGATTCGGCAGTCGAAGAGGAAAGGAAGTGGACACGGTTTGTGTCGTGTGCCCTTGTACGCTGCCATGTAAAGAAGGCGAATAAAGGAGTTAGAAAAGTCACCGGCCCAACTTGTCCTCTCGATATCCCATCCACGCTACAACATCTACTGCTATGCTCGACAGTTATGCACCTACCACATATATACATATTTATGCATCAGGATGATGCCTTGTATTCGTGTCCATGAAGTGGATGTTATCACTCCACTCATTAATTGTTATGAAATGAGGTAGTTTGCCTTATTGGGGTGCTGGAATTTATCTTTTTTTTAACAGCTGATGTGCACAGATTGTTGTATGCTGCAGTGGTATTTAATGTATTTTCAAACTTTGGACAAAAGTACAAATTCTGCAACACTGCAAGAGTGGCTGATGGCATAGGTAACAAGAACTTAAAATGTGGCCTCTTCAAAAAATTAAAATTAAGAAAAAAAGTTTGGGCAGATCTGCCAAACCCACATATGCTGCATGTCATTTGCACTTACATATTTGTGTTGCTTGACATTTGTGTGTGTTGCTTGACGTTTGTGCTTGTGTGTTTTGTGATGTTTATGCTAAGTGTGTTGCTTGACATTTCTGCTTATGTGTTGTTTGGCATTTGTACTTGTGTGTCGTTTGACATTTGTGCTTGTGTGTTGCTTGACATTTGTGCTTGTGTGTTGCTTGATATTTTAGCATGTGTGTTGCTTGACATTTGTCGTTGTGTATTGCTTGATGTTTGTGCTTGTGTGTTGCTTGACATTTGTGCTTGTATGTTGCAGGCATTGTGGTGGGCTTCGCCACATTCTTCCTGCTCCTGGCACTGTTTTTCATCATGATGGGAGCCACAGGTGTCCTCCTCTTTATTGTCTACTCCTTCTCCTTCATCAAGTTCCTGGTGGAAGCAAGCAGGAGGATCAACGACTTCTTCAACCCCTGGAACACCCATCGCCGCATCCCCTCTATCCAGTCCATTCCAGCCAGAAGACAGCATACAGACTAAACCTGCATGTTAATAGTTGCCTTTCTTGTAGTATGGTGTGCCTTGGTTCTCCCTGGATGTCACTACAAAAATTCCCTTTGTCATGGTGCAAGATCTTTTGATATAGAGCTATCACAGGGTGTACCTTCACTGGACAATATCAAACTATCTTGATATGCTAAATGTTGAAATATGTGTTTATTGATTTAAGGGAATGTTTTGGGATTGTAATTGAAATATTTAGAAATTATTCTCCGAAATACTACTGTGAAATTATTATCAGAAAGTTGTAACAAGAATTACTAGTGTACATGAACTTGGACAAACAAGCATTGTAGCTACCATGTGTGAAATTGATTTTAGATGAGGTTTCCACTGATACACAAGAGAAGTTCCTCTTTGAGATTGGGAAAGTGTGTCTTAAATTTGTTTTGAGAGGTTTGTCCCAAAATTATTTTGTTATTGTAACCTTATCTTTGATCAAGATCCAACTTATTTTCAAACTTATCTAACCCAAGTAATTGTCATCCAAGGCAGATCTTCTCATCTATGTGGAATTCAGACATAACAAGCATATATGACAGAACTGTTAGATGGAGAACACTTTTTGCAATAGTAATATCATAAATGGTCATTAATGTCCAAATCAAATTATCCCAGAAACAAGGCAATATTTTTATCTTCTGTGGTAACTTTTCATGGTAGATCTGTATGGCAGCCAATGAGATGGTGGGGGGTGCCAAAACATGGTGCTGTTATATACATTACTATTTTTTCTTTTAAATGAGAATAAGATTTGTTTGTGTGTTGCAATTGTTACTTCCTACGTATTTTAAGTTCATTTTGTGGGTAATCACGTAGCATTATCACCATCTGCAGATCTTCATGTGAATAAGCAATATATAGGTAAGCCTTCGTGAGCTTTGAAGTGGGTGTTTTGGCTGAGCAATAGGAGGACCCACATCTATAATAATAATAATAATACAGACTATTTCTACGGAACAGGTGTGTCTTGAGGGAGGTTTTGAACTGGGACATGGAATTAGAGTGACGGACAGGGAAAGGTAGGCTATTCCATGTTACAGGGCCGATGTAAGAAAAAGCTCGCTGTCCTTGGGTTTTCTTTTTGCGACGGGGGACATTTAACATTTTGGTGTCTGCAGCTGAACAGTTATTTCTAGCGGGGGTGTAGACATCTCTCTTTCAATACACTGTTGACTTGATCAATTTGTCTCACTGCCCCATCTGACAGGAAATATCATGGACTAGCAAGATTGCTAGACTGACTCTGTGCCTTGTAGCCAGATCTCTGTGATTTATCATGATGCTAACTATTCCTTTGCCTTTCTTTTCTGTCTTTATGGACAAGTTGTATCGATGCAATCATATGTTGCATTCTGGACATGGAATTTCTAGCCATTGAAGTGTTCGACATTTATCCTTTATTACTGAAGATATGCAGGCAGATCTATTCTGTGAAATGTTCAACATCTATGATGAAATGTTATCTGTTTCAAGCGAGATTGTGTACATATTTTGCATTCATATGTGTACAAACTAATGCTGATCAAAATGAAGATAAGAATGTGGTCATCAGTTGAAGTGAGTAATTCTTTTGTGTTTCCATGACTATGTAGGATTCCTCCAGGAGACCTGTTAGTGCAGGTTTTCGTTTCCTTTTGTCAGAGAGATTCAAAAGTTCAGGTACTTTTTGTGTTCAGATACACAATGGCAGCCGATTTTTAATAGCATGTGCTTAGGTGGGGGGACATTGTCCATTGCTTTTCTCTGATGTGTAAGCATGCTAATGCATTTCTGTGTGGGAAATGCTCACTTGTGATGAGGTATTATTTCATTGTTATTTAGCATCGTCTTGTTTGAATCAAATAATTCTGTTTTTTACATGTATCATTATGACTGATAACTTTCATGTGATGATTTTTGTCCTTTTTGACTCACATGCGAAGCAAAAGTGAGTCTATGTACTGAGCCGTGTCGTCCGTCCGTCCGGGCGTCCGTAAAAAACTTAAACGTTGGATTTTTCTCGGAGACTATTAAGTCTATCAACACCAAATGTGGCATGATGGTGTATGATGACAAGGCCTCAAAAAACATACATAGTGACTTGACCTTGCTTCAAGGTCAAGGTCACAGGAGCCATAAATGTGGTCTCAAAAACAGTCATTTTTCACATTTTCCCAATTTTCTCCCACGTTATTGAGAATGGCGACCTTAGCTACAAGTGGTATATAGGTCAAAGCAAGCCCTATCTTTTGATACCAGTTTGGTTGACCTTGCTTCAAGGTCAAGGTCACAGGAGCTCTTCAAAGTTGGATTGTATACCTATTTTGAAGTGACCTTGACCCTGAACTATGGAAGATAACTGTTTCAAACTTAATAATTATGTGGGGCACATGTTATACTTTCATCATGAGACACATTTGGTCACATATCATCAAGGTCAAGGTCACTTTGACCCTTATGAAATGTGACCAAAATGGGGTAGTGAACCACTAAAAGTGACTATATCTCATGGTAGAAAGTGCCAATAAGCACCATTGTGCTTCCTATGTCTTGAATTAACAGCTTTGTGTTGCATGACCTTGGATGACCTTGACCTTGGGTCGAGGTCACATGTATTTTGGTAGGAAAAATGTGTAGAGCATTTCTTAGTGTATGATGTCATTGGTAGGTTTAGTTGTTTGACCTTGACCTTGAATGTCACCTGAAGGTCAAGGTCATATAAAGGTCAAGGTCAAGCATGTGAGTCGTATGGGCTTTGCCCTTCTTGTTTCTTTTTCCATGAGTCGGAAACAGCTATTTCCGTTCTTAGTCTTTTGTTTAATTACATGAACTTCATCAAGATTGAGGAAGGGGAAAAAACTCTTCAATGATTCTGGGATTCCACACCAAATGTACATGTTAACAAACATGGGATGTAGGTCTTTCCATTATCTTCAGTCCTTCCACTTTACTGATTTTCACAATGCTTGTTTCTTTATGCAAGGCCTTCTTTGTGTAATGCTTTGTGAAAGTGTGTATAAGTTTTCATTAGTTGTGTACAGCTGTGATATGCTTATGTTCAGTCATGAAGGTAAGCAAAGTGAAGAGATTGTGTATCACAACTGGCCAAGAAATACCAGTTCCACTTGAGAGATTCTTTGTTTTAGTTCGACTTATGCCAGTTTGGAGGATGCCTGATGTGGTTGTTGATTTGAGATAATATTTTGAAAGTGAAATAAAGTTAAATTCTTTGTTTATAAGTATTTTTTGTATCCCTTTGTTCATGCACAGTTTTCACATCCCTACGTTATCTTACACATAGTGACTGTTTTTTGTTCATCCAGTTTGTTCATCCAGCAAGGCAATGCAGTGATCTGTATTGGGATAGGCATTGAATGGTCCAGTGGCCACTCGATCATGGATACATTAGTGGAAAACTCCATCGCATTTACTGTGGCATTCTTACATAATGGCATGCTGTATGTGCTAGCTACTTCTTAAAGCTAACTCATGTTAAGAAAGAAAGAAACAATTTTATCTGTCGTTGACTTCAGGGCACATTAATATGCATGTGCGCACATACCAACACTATTTGGAGGGAAAATAGTGCAGATTTTGTGAAACGGGTTGCAATTTATTCTTTCTCCTGTCTGTAAGCAAGAACATTAATGGTTGACTTTTGGCAGGACAGCGTTACATATGTCCAGGATGGATGGGTAGATGTAGTTGTACGGCCTATAAGCCTTTTTAGGCTATTTAAGACCATTGATCACGAAAAAAAAGTTAGAATAAGAGCAGGTCAAGTCACGATTTCCATAGTTATTCGCCTCTAATGAAACGCGTAGGGAGACGCGGTGAGTCGATTCTGACCCCCGCCCCACAGGGGGATACTTTTGTTCTGGACGGTTGGATGCACTTTTACGGCCAAGTAACCGCTGTATGCTATTTAAGGCCACAGATCACGAGAAATAATCAGAGTTGGTTAGAATAAAGAACAAATCACGTCACAATTGCCCTGGGCCCGTATTCACAACGGCGATTTATGGGCGATTTATTTTAACTCCGATTTATCTCTAAACTCAGACGATTCCAACTGCCTGTTCCGCTCTCCCTTGGTTGGAAACCAGTATATATAGCAAAGCGCAACCTAGAATCTTCTGACGAGCGTACCTTATCTAACCGATCAAGATAACGCGGGGCTAGGGGATAAATCGAGTGTTAAAAAGATAAATCGCCGTTGTGAATACGGGCCCTGGTTGTTTGCCTCTAACAACACACGTAGGGAGACGTGGTGAGTTAATTCTTACACGCATTCACTCCCACCCACCCCCAACCCACGGGGATATTATTTCTTTAAAAAAGAAGAAGAAAAAAAAATTCTTCCTTTTCATATCGTTTGCCCATGATTCGTGAATGAACGATCCAATCAAGTTTCCCACTATCTTACCGTCTTGCAGGGGCAGTTATTGTTATTACGATACTCTTTTGACTATTATGCTAATGAGGAAAAGAGCAAAGCGATCCATGGTAAACAGCTCCGCTCTACAGTAAACGCTTAACTGTCACGACCGAACAACTGGCCACGACACACCAGCCGCACGGGCTGAGTGGGACTCGCGATGATCGTGCAGTACAAAGGTGCAGAGATTGTCTCCGAAAAGAAAAGAAAAGTAAAAACTAGTCATCGCGTGGACAACAATTGATAAGTGTCTCGCTAATTTCACGAATCACGAAAATAATCATGTACTTGCATGGTTAGCACGGGAAGGGTGTGGGGGGAAACAACAACAGGTTTTACCGACGTGGTCATTGTGAATGAGAACGCGCAGCCACGTGGAAAAACTCGATGCAAGGGTCCTCACGTCTAACTGACCCAACTCACTGAAGCGTTCTTGCGTGTTGGTGACGAAATACTGTCGACTGACTTCTATCTAAATGCCGAGTTTTACCCCATCACTTCCTCGGAACAGTGGTCAACGGTAGTCGGACGTAGAACCGTTTTGAGCGGCCAGAGAGGATTGTGCATTCCAAGCAGGATCATTTCTTAGGATCCGTAGCGGTATCATGGCCACGGAACACAGCCCTGATATGGATGACTTTATTGAAAGCCTGAAGGGCTCTCGGCCCTGCCCCAGGGGTCTGTGTCTGAAGCAGGACATGCAGTTCCGGTGCGTATGCTCTGCCTTCCATCCCCGTGACTACCTGGTCAGGACATACAACGAGATGGTTCTTGACGGCGTGCAGTGCTCATCAATGACCGAAGCTCCCCTTCCCCATGACATGGTGCTGTGTCCCCAAAGCAAGTGTCTGGTGAAGGATGAGAGAACTGTGTGCCCATGCATGCAAGCAAAAGATCTCGTAGCCTTTGAAGGTCTGGAGTCGCGGGGCCCGGAAGCTGTTGGGGCCGCTTCCGACAGCGATAGCCCTGCAGACCCTGGGACGTCCCGACATTCTGACCGCTCCTCCCTGGCAGAGCACGCCAGGAAGAGAGCTGGGCAAGGCGCCAGAAGCAACGTTCCGGTAGCAAACCCACGGGTGATGCGATCTTGTCTTTGTGTCGATCCTGAAGCTGAGGACCTCTCGGGCGACTCTGCCCTGAAGAGAGCGAGTTCCTCGTCTGGACACGATCCCGACTTGCATCTCCAGGGGCGAAGCCGCCAGAGGCCGTTGCGGAGACGACAGAGAGGGAATCATCGGGAGCAGGACGACTCCACGTCGGAGAGGGAAGACTCTGCCATGTCCTATTTGAGGGAGAAAAATGCCCGAGACAAGAGGATTGCGGCGAAGAAGGCAGCCAGGACTCCGCCCTTCATGTGGCTGACACCGGCACGTGGAGGGAAGCAGACCCGTGAGTAGACTTTATGAATGCGAATGAACGAACGAACGAACGAAATGATGAATGAATGAATGAATGAATGAGTGAATGAATGAGTGAATGAATGAATGGAGTTGTATGACCTGTCGGCCTTTGTAGGTTATGTAAGACCACTGATCACGAAAGTCATTTGAGCTGGATGGGGCAAGATCAAGTCACGATTTCGCTAGTCATTCTCCTCCTGAATCGTGTAGTTAAGGAGACTCAGTGGATCTCTCACCCCCAACCACAGAGGATTCTAAATGCGATATTTTCCATTTAAGCAAATACAAGAATATGAGTGTTGGATCAATGGGGGAAAATTCCGCAGCCAGGCGCCAAGTGTGTGTCATAATGTAAATATGGAACGGGTGAATTACACTTTTATAATATAATTCGGGCAAATTGTGCAGATGTCAGAAACGTCGTTTTCTATTTTAACATCGCTATCATAAGCGTAACTCCATTGCTGGGTTCAAGCAAAGATTATATTTGGTTCAAGTTGCAGACAACGTCGTACGGACACAGGGTCTGTGCTTATTAGTGAGCAAAGTGGCGCTTGGCTGCGGAATTCTTACCATCCATCCATCCATCCATCCATCCATCCATCCATCCATCCATCCATCCATCCATCCATCCATCCATCCATCCATCCGCGTTGGGAGACGCGGAGGCTGTTTACTCCATTCCTAGGGGTGGACGGGAGTGCGCTTGTTGTTGCGCGTGCGCGTGCGTGTGCGTGTGTGTGTGCGTGTGCGTGTGCGCGTGTGCGTGTGCGTGTGTGTGTGTGCGTGAGAGAGAGAGAGAGAGAGAGAGAGAGAGAGAGAGAGAGAGAGAGAGAGAGAGAGAGAGAGAGAGAGAGAGAGAGTTTTGCTCACAAAAGCATGTTTTAAAGTATTTTACATGCTTTCAGTACCGAGGAGAGTAGGGAACTTCTGTCTGACGTTACTCGGCATCGTGGCAAGCTTCCTGCATTCAATTTTCCACGCCATGGTCCGCGTGGCTCGTGGCTTGAAAGGTAGGCAGGCACAGTGGAGCGGTTCGATCAGTTGTTAAGTCGAAAGTAGTCCAGAGAGCGCTCGTGGCGAATACTCGCGAAAGCCAGGCTTCGGGTCAAACATTGCTAGCTTACATTTTGCAGCAAAGTTGCTCATGATCCATGAAAGTCAAGCATCTTGAACCATTCCCATAATCAAACCGAGCAATTGACGTCAATTGGTCGAAAGGTGAGGCTCAAATTTCTGCCTTGGTTGCTGCCTGTACGTGGAGAAGCGGACTCCCATTGCGAGCGCTTCCTTCACA
>JAWQFJ010017708.1:0-11675 GCA_034096865.1 Theodoxus fluviatilis
GCTCCCTGTCCCTGTGCAGGTGCATGAACAAGACGTGGGACGAGAGTTCCCTGCCCAACGCCTCAGTGATCATCCCCTTCCACAACGAGTGGCCCTCCATCCTGCTGCGCACCGTGTACAGCGTCATCAACCGCACGCCCCGCTCCCTCCTGCAGGAAGTGCTACTCCTGGATGACGTCAGCACTCTACGTCAGTGTCCGCCTTTCTTTGTTTTGCTGTTAAGGGGCACGTGCCCTGAAAGAGTGGTGCGCTAGTAAAATGGAAACGGAGGGGCGTTTCCTTTTTTAAAAAATCACTTTAATCATACAGGATACATACATACGTACATGCCCGCATGCCCAAAGCCGAAACAATTGGTTAGACTTCTGCAGATGGGTCACACTAGCGGACTAGTCCGAGGAGAGAGGTGCGGGAAAGACAGCGAAGGTGACTTAACACACAAGCTGACGGGCCAGAACATCTGATTGACTGCGTTTTTACATGGGCATTTTTAAAGCATAAACAAAGCTGTTTTAGATAATTGTATGTAACATTATAGCCGTTTTTGCTGTGTGTAACAGCATGGCTGTTTTTGCTGTGCGTTACTACAGACCTGATTGCATTGTCTCTTTGTTGCAATCCAGATGACTGATAGGTCATGATTCACAGTCCAGCTGACTGTCTTAGTTGTTCGTCACAGTCCAGCTGTCTTAGTTGTGCGTCACAGTCCAGCTGACTGTCTTAGTTGTGCGTCACAGTCCAGCTGTCTTAGTTGTGCGTCACAGTCCAGCTGACTGTCTTAGTTGTGCATCACAGCCCAGCTGTCTGTCTTAGTTGTGCGTCACAGTCCAGCTGACTGTCTTAGTTGTGCGTCACAGTCCAGCTGACTGTCTTAGTTGTGCGTCACAGTCCAGCTGTCTGTCTTAGTTGTGCGTCACAGTCCAGCTGACTGTCTTAGTTGTGCGTCACAGTCCAGCTGACTGTCATAGTTGTGCGTCACAGTCCAGCTGACTGTCATAGTTGTGCGTCACAGTCCAGCTGACTGTCATAGTTGTGCGTCACAGTCCAGCTGACTGTCATAGTTGTGCGTCACAGTCCAGCTGACTAGCTGTCATAGTTGTGCGTCACAGTCCAGCTGACTGTCTTAGTTGTGCGTCACAGTCCAGCTGACTGTCATAGTTGTGCGTCACAGTCCAGCTGACTGTCTTAGTTGTGCGTCACAGTCCAGCTGACTGTCGTGCCTGTTTGCTGCAGCCCACTTGACTGGCTTAACTAAGCGTTAATACTGCATTGGAAGTGTGTTACAAAACAGATGACTTGCTTGGCTGGGTGTTACAGACCAACTGACCGACTTAGTTTGAAGTTACAGCTCAAACGGACTGACTTAGTTGCATGTTACACCCCAGACTTGGCTCTATATTACAACTCACATGACAGATTTGGTTGAGCGTTACAGTCCAAATGAAAGACTTTGTTGTATGTTACAGTCTACATGACAGACTTGGTTGTTCGTGAGAGCCCAAAAGACAGACTTGGTTGTGTGTTACAGCGGACATGACAGACTTGATTGTGAGTTACAGCCGACATGACAGACTTGGTTGTGTGTTACAGCCCACATGACAGACTTGGTTGTGAGTTACAGCCCACATGACAGACTTGGTTGTGAGTTACAGTCCACATGACAGACTTGGTTGTGAGTTACAGCCGAAATGACAGACTTGGTTGTGAGTTACAGCCCACATGACAGACTTGGTTGTGAGTTACAGCCCACATGACAGACTTGGTTGTGAGTTACAGCCCACATGACAGACTTGGTTGTGAGTTACAGCCCACATGACAGACTTGGTTGTGAGTTACAGCCCACATGACAGGCACGTGTCTGTTACAGCGGAGCTCAAGGCACCCCTGGACGAGTACGTGAGGAACAAGTTTCCCACGGGACTCGTGCGACTGATCCGCTTCCCCCAACGCCTGGGTCTGATCCGCGCGCGCCAGGAGGGCATCCAGCAGGCCAAGGGTGACGTGGTGGTCATCTTCGACAGCCACATGGAGGTCAACATCGACTGGTCAGTCCTGAAGGAGTTACGGCTATATGCATCACGTGACATTCTAGTGTACCTTCGTCCGTCCAATGAAACGCAGGGAATGAACAAGTTTTTATCTGTGTTGAGTTGTAACAAGGGAATGATCAATTATAAACGACTTTAAAATTATCATTATTGAAAATGCCAAAGTGTTTCGACAAATGTTATAAAATATTTAACATGATGTTTACTTTACAACGCAGTTGAGTAATTATTTAAAATCCTATATAGAAATATACAAGGTTATCATCACTAAATAAAACACAGAAAAACAATAAGAAATATAGATCATCACTATGCACACACACACACACACACACACACACACACACACACACACACACACACACACATACCACGCACACATATTGTCTAGAAAACAAACAGTAAATACAGGCCCTTAAAATAATCATTGAATCAAATATTTCATTATTTTGGAGGGTCAGAGTTGCCGGTATATAAGAGTTGTGAAACCTCGTTGTTTCAAATGTGGCTGTAAAAATCAACTGTGATCTCTGCTCAATCTGTATATACGTGTTTATTAGTGTACATAATTTCCCTGCGTGTTGGTGCCTGGATATGAGCCACCGCGTCTCCCTACACGTTCACAGAAGACGAAAAACAAGATATGCTGAGACTTGCCTTGCTTGCACTCTCACTAGCTGTAGCGATTACTTAGTATATGACCTTCAGAGCCAATAGAGCTGTGATAGACTGTAAAACTTCATTTGTTTATTCCTTCTATTGCATATCACAACTATATGCCTTTTCCCCTATTCCTCTTTTGATAATGATAGCCTTTTGGGCTGACAGACTGTTGAGTGTGGTTTATCCCCTTCTTTTCCATTTACATCATTGAGAACTTCAGTTTGAACGCTGATGGAAGGATGGATGGATGGATGGATGGGTGGATGGACGGATGGACGGACAGATAGATGGATGGACGATGGACGGACGAACGGATGGATGGATGGATGGAGGATGGATAGATGGATGAATGAACAAACGGATGCGTGGATGAAATAACGGATGGTTGGATGAACAAACGGATGGTTGATGAATGGATGGATGGATGGATAATGAATAGATGGATGGATGGATAGATGAATGGATGAATGATGGATGATGGATGAGTGGATGGATGATGGATAGAAGATGGATAGATGGATGATGAATGGATGATGGGTGGATAAAAAATGGATGGTTGGATGATTAAACATTCGGAGAGTTGGATGGATGGATGAATGAACAAACAAATGGATGGATGAGTGGATAATGATGGATGGATGGATGGATGATGGTTGGATGATAGATGGATGGATATACGATGGATGAATGATGGGTGGATGATATATGGATGGATAGATGGGTGGATGAGTGGATGGATGATGGATGGACGTATAGATGGGTGGATGAATGAATAAACGGATGGAAAGATGGATGGATGGAGTGGGACAGTTTTACAGCCTGTCAGCCGTTGTAAGCTAAGTAGAGCCGTTCATTCATGGCGAATATTAATTGAGCTGCTGAGAGTCCCGATGTCATCTTACACACTGCACAGGGAGATACATATACAGGACGTCTACGCCCACCCAGCGCACAGGGAGATGCACAATGAGGCTAATACGCAGATGTCCTGTTGAGCACGCGACAATGATTTCTCTTTGATTCGCGTCCATCGACAGGCTGCAGCCGCTTCTGCAAGCCATCAAAGACGACAGGAAGACGGTAGCTATGTCCACCCTGGATTACATACAGGTGTGTAGTGTCGCATCACCCACTATCACTTCTCTGCTATGTCCATCCTGGATTACATACAGGTGTGTAGTGTCGCATCACCCACTCTATCACTTCACTGCTATGTCCACCCTGGATTACATACAGGTGTGTAGTGTCGCATCACCCACTATCACTTCTCTGCTATGTCCACCCTGGATTACATACAGGTGTGTAGTGTCGCATCACCCACTATCACTTCTCTGCTATGTCCACCCTGGATTACATACAGGTGTGTAGTGTCGCATCACCCACTATCACTTCTCTGCTATGTCCACCCTGGATTACATACAGGTGTGTAGTGTCGCATCACCCACTATCACTTCTCTGCTATGTCCACCCTGGATTACATACAGGTGTGTAGTGTCGCATCACCCACTATCACTTCTCTGCTATGTCCACCCTGGATTACATACAGGTGTGTAGTGTCGCATCACCCACTATCACTTCTCTGCTATGTCCACCCTGGATTACATACAGGTGTGTAGTGTCGCATCACCCACTATCACTTCTCTGCTATGTCCACCCTGGATTACATACAGGTGTGTAGTGTCGCATCACCCACTATCACTTCTCTGCTATGTCCACCCTGGATTACATACAGGTGTGTAGTGTCGCATCACCCACTATCACTTCTCTGCTATGTCCACCCTGGATTACATACAGGTGTGTAGTGTCGCATCACCCACTATCACTTCTCTGCTATGTCCACCCTGGATTACATACAGGTGTGTAGTGTCGCATCACCCACTATCACTTCTCTGCTATGTCCACCCTGGATTACATACAGGTGTGTAGTGTCGCATCACCCACTATCACTTCTCTGCTATGTCCACCCTGGATTACATACAGGTGTGTAGTGTCGCATCACCCACTCTATCACTTCTCTGCTATGTCCACCCTGGATTACATACAGGTGTGTAGTGTCGCATCACCCACTATCACTTCTCTGCTATGTCCACCCTGGATTACATACAGGTGTGTAGTGTCGCATCACCCACTATCACTTCTCTGCTATGTCCACCCTGGATTACATACAGGTGTGTAGTGTTGTATCACCCACTATCACTTCTCTGCTATGTCCACCATTTTATATACAGGTGTGTAGAGTTTAATCACACACTCTCTTTCACATACACAAATATATAAATGCCGCATGCGCACACAAAACACACACACCGCGCATACACACACACACACACACACACACACACACACATACACTCACTCACCTCCCCTGCATGGGTCAAAACCTGTGTCATCGTGTTGCAGGCAGCAGATCTGCAATACACATGGAAGGACCACGCCGTCAGGTACGGATTCGACTGGAGAATGGTGTTCTTTGAGTCGTACTTCAAGGAAGACCAGATGAACGTCCCAAGAGAAACACCGAAAAAGTGCGTACAACCACCATCTTTGATCGACTGTACACTTGGCTGATGTGTGCATTCATTCGCCTTGACTGTAGGTATATTACTGACATGCATCCAAATTTTCTCGACAGGCATCCTGAAGCGCCTAGAAAGAAAAGAAACGCCCTTCCACAGTCCCCCTCCGCCCCTCGTCTCAGCCTTTGTCCGTCCGTCTTTCTGTCTCATTGTCTATCCAACACAGAGACACACATTCACACACACACACACACACACACACACACACACACACACCACACACACAGACACCACACACACACACACACTCACACACACACACACACACACACACACACACACAAACACACACACTCACACTCTAACACACACACGCACGCACACGCACACACTTTCACACACACGCGCGCGCGCGCACACACACAATGCACACACGTTAATATATACGCACGCACGCACACGCATACACATTCACACATACGCACACACGAATGCACGCACGCACGCACACACACACACACATACACGTATATACACACACACACACACATACACACACACACAAGTGCACAGCAATTTATCCGCATTTACTGACATATACATGTATATACAAATGTGTACACGGAGAGAGAGAGAGAGAGAGAGAGAGAGAGAGAGAGAGAGAGAGAGGTTAATTGAGAGATTCAGACAGACAGACAGACAGACAGACAGACAGACAGACAGACAGACAGACAGACAGACAGACGGACGGACGAACGGACGGACGAACGGACGGACGGACGGACGGGCGGGCGGGCGGGCGGGCGGGCAGACGAACGGACGGACGGACGGAGGGAAAGAGAATAATTTGAGACAAAGTGTGTAAATTGTTTCGTTTCTCGCAATAACGAATAGTGCTTGCTATTTATCACTCCTCCTATAATTTATTTACTCAATGAGTTACGTTTCTGTTACTTTCTTATTTCTCCGTCCACTCCTCTACTCCACTCCACTCCACTACTCCACTACTCCACTCCACTCCACTCCACTCCACTCCACTCCACTCCTCCACTCCACTCCACTCCACTCCACTCCTCCACTCCACTCCACTACTCCACTCCACTACTCCACCCCTCCACTCCACTCCACTCCACTACTCCACTCCACTCCACTACTCCACTCCACTCCACTACTCCACTACTCCACTCCACTCCACCCTCTACTCCACTCCTCTACTCCACTCCACTACTCCACTCCACTCCACTACTCCACCCCTCCACTTCACTCCTCCACTCCATTTCACTACTCCACCCCTCCACTCCACTCCACTCCACTCCACTACTCCACTCCACTCCTCTACTCCACTCCACTCCACTCCACTCCACCCCTCTACTCCACTCCACTCCTCCACTCCACTCCACTACTCCACCCCTCCACTCCACTCCACTCCACTCCACTCCACTACTCCACCCCTCCACTTCACTCCACTACTCCACTCCACTCCACCCCTCTACTCCACTCCTCTACTCCACTCCACTACTCCACTCCACTCCACTACTCCACCCCTCCACTCCACTCCTCCACTCTGCTCCACTTCTCCACTCCACTCCACTACTCCACCCCTCCACTCCACTCCTCCACTCCACTCCACTCCACTCCACCCCTCCACTCCACTCCACTCCACTACTCCACTCCTCCACTCTCCTCCACTCCACTCCACTTCACTCCACTTCACTTCACTCCACTCCACTCCTTCACTCCATTTCTCCACTACACTCTTCTCCCCTCCACTCCACTCCAGTTCAGTCCAGTCCAGTCCAGCCCAGTCAAGTCACTCCACTCCTCCACTCCACTCCTCCACTCCACTCCACTCCACTCCACTCCACTCCACCACTCCTAAATTTCAAACCACTCCACTGCACCCTCTACTCCACTCCACTACTCCACTCCACTCCAATACTTCACTCCACTCCACCCCTCTACTCCACTCCACCCCTCCACTCCATCCCTCTACTCCACTCCACTCCACCCCTCTACTCCACTCCACCCCTCCACTCCACCCCTCCACTCCACCCCTCCACTCCACCCTCTACTCCACTCCACTCCACTACTCCACTCCACTACTCCACTCCACTCCACCCCACCCCTCTACTCCACTCCACTACTCCACTCCACTCCTTCACTCCACTACTCCACTCCACACAACTCCACTCCACCCCTCTACTCCACTCCACTACTCCACTCCACACCACTCCACTCCACCCCTCTACTCTACTCCACTACTCCACTCCACTACTCCACTCCACTACTCCACTCCACTTCACTCCTCCACTCCACTACTCCACCCCTCCACTCCACTCCTCCACTCCACTCCTTCAATCCTCCACTCCTCAACTCTCCTCCACTCCACCCCTCCACTCTACTCCTCAACTCCACTCCTTCCCTCCTCCACTCCTCCACTCTCCTCCACTCCACTCCTCCACTCTCCTCCACTCTCCTCCACTCCACTCTACTCCACGCCTTCACTCCATTTCTTCACTTCACTCTTCTCCCCTTTACTGCACTCCACTCAAGTCCAGTCCAGTCCAGTCCAGTCCAGTCCAGTCCAGTCCAGTCAAGTCCACTCCACTCCTCCACTCCACTACTACCCCCCTCCACTCCACTTCTCCACTCCTCTCCACTCCTCCACTCCATTTCTTCACTCCAGTCCACTCTTCTCCCCTCCACTTCACTCCACTCCACTCCACTCCACTCCACTCCAGTCCAGTCCAGTCCAGTCCAGTCCAGTCCACTCCTCTCATCCACTTCACTCCCCTTCACTCCACTCCCCTCCACTCCACTCCAGTCCACTTGTGGCGAGATCACCCCCTCCCCCTTTGTATTTACTAACCTTTAGGGTGTAAGTTAGTGTGGCCGCCAACCATAATAAAAATAGTAGCGATAGTGTGTTATGGCTCGCCAACCATAGTTCTCCTGTGTGTTCGGGAGTTGAGTTAAGAACTGACCCACCGCCTCTCTCTACATGGTTCATAAAAGGCGAGTGACTAGGGACACCGTGACTTGCCTTACGTTTGCTCTGACTGTTCTAGTGATTTTTGTGCTGAATAGCCTTGCATAGCCTAGAGAGTTTGATGGGCCATAAAACACCATCCATCTATCCATTCGTCACCAACCATAGAAAACTTGATACACGCTCTGTGCTAGCGTGCGGAGCTGAGACATGTGATTGGCCGCATGTCCAAAACGGGACTGAAGATTTTCCGGTGATAGACCTCGCGTTATATGGGGAACATGTGATTGGACAGCGAGGGAGAGTGGGTGTGGCCCGAGTGTTCCCATTGGATGGGAGGGCACGAAATTATAAGCCGTCCGTGCCTTGAGTATATAATCCCTGGCCGCCCAGTGGCGCGCGCGGGAAACTCAACCAACCAGAAAAGACCATCACATGTGTAAAGCGCCGTCCCGAACTCGTCAAAGAGATACGGCCTCTCTCCACTCCAGTCTGAAGAGTAAAGCGCCTGCCCCAGGGTCAAGTCGAGTTACCGTGCTTGCCTGCGTCCAAAACTACGAAGCATATTATCTACATCTGCCCATTACCAGAGTGAAGATTCCTGTTTCAAGCCTGCCTGCGCCCGAGGCCAAAAAAGAATACTATCTACAACTGCCCGCTACCAGGGCTAAACTCACATTCGTCGGGCTTGTGCACCTGTGCCCCTGCTCCCCTTCCCCCCTCCCCTCTCTCCCCACCAGCACCTCTAGAGCCGCTGCTACTGTCGTCCCGAAGGTAGGAACCTTTGTGTAAGCGGATTAGCGTGAACACGAATCACGGCCACCTCGTTTTAGGACTACCTTGTGTTTTTCGTCAGAAACAGACTTTGAATCAGATAAGTAAGATTTTGATTGGTTGGCGAGCCATAGTTATTTATTCTATATTGAAGATTGAATTGAATTATTGTTTCACGATTGCCATTACTAATCTCTAATTATCCATGTTTATTGTTGCTAGGAGAAATTAAAGTGATTTGATTTTGATCTTTGTCCTCACCGTCTTTCTGTCGTGTTCCATCTTTGATAGAATGACTGTGTGAGATAGTGTTACTAGTTTGGCTGTGTGAGTGTAAATTCCCCTAGACCTTTATTCAGAAACGAGCCAAGTTGAACTCGTAACACCACCCCACTGCAGTCAATCGCTCACCGACCCGCCCACCCACCCACCCACCCACCCACCCACCACCCACCCACCCACCCACCCACCCACCACTCACTCACTCACTCACTCACTCACTCACTCACTCACTCACTCACTCACTCACTCACTCACTCACTCACTCACTCACTCATACTCCTTGTAATTGCAGTGGCGTGGTGATGGTTGGCGCCGCTTTTGCCATAGACCGGCACTACTTCTTCGAGCTGGGGGGATACGATGCCAACATGAAGGTGTGGGGGGGAGAAAACCTGGAGATGGCTTGGAGGGTAGGTACTCTCCGTGTGTGTGTATGTGTACGTGTGTGTGTACATGAGTGTGTGTATGTGTGAGTGTATGTGTGTGTGTATGTGTGCGTGTATGTACGTGTGTGTGTTTGTACATGTGTGTGATACATGTGTGTGCGTGCGTGTGTGTGTGTATGTATGTACATGTGTGTGTGTGTGTACGTGTGTGTGTGTGTGTGTGTGTGTGTGTGTGTGTGTTTGTGTGTGTGTGTGTGTGTGAGAGAAGAAGAAGAAGTAGTACATGTGTGTGAACGTGTGCGTGAGAGCTTGTGTGTGTGTGTGTGTGTGTGTGTGTGTGTGTGTGTGAGTGTGTTTGTGCGTGCGGATGTTTGCGTGCGTGTTTGTGTATGTGTATGTTTGCGTGCGGATGTGTGCGTGCGGATTTGTGTGTGCATGTGTGTATGTGTGTGTGTGTGTGTGTGTGTGTGTGTGTTTGACTGTATGCGTTTGTGTGTGTGTGTGTGTCTGTGTGTGTGTGTGTGTGTGTGATTGCATGTGTTTTTGTGTTCATGTGTGTGTGTGTGTGTGTGTGTGTGTGTGTGTGCTCGTTCTTGTCTGTGTGCGTCGATCTTTCTGCCATTCTGCCTGCCTGCCTGCATTTTCTGCCTGCCTTGCCTACCTGCGTGTCTTTCTGCCTTCCTGCCTCCCGGCTGGTCGGTCTTGCTTGGTGTCTGTCAGGCTGTGCTTCTCTGCGTGTGTGTCCGTCTGTCCGTCAGATCCTGACAAGCACAGACTAACATATTCATTGGCAATTCTTCAGTTGTTTTGATTCTTATTATTTCAGTTTTGACCCGCTTTATATCGTCAAGATGTCACCTTCTAGATGTTGCTCTGTATTTGTGGTGTGGTGAAGTCGAACGGCCTTTGAACATTAAAATCCCAAAGCTTATCGTTTGTTGTTTTGAAATGCTTTGCGCTGCTGACATTCCTTTCTCCCTGTGGCAGTTTGCATGACTGTTAGAGTTGCAGTTCTTGATGTTTATTACGAATTTGCAAAAGCAAAGAAAAGGCCTCCTCACACGTGGCAAATATTTGGGGAAAGGACAGGAAATTCTTTGTGTCCAATAAAATGCTAAAGAAAACCTGGGGTGATAATTATATTACTTTTTTTAAGTTACCGACGATAATTTAGGCCGGTAAACAAACCTTGGTCAGCCGCGTTGTAGTCAGTAACGATAATCACTAGGCCACGAGTATAACACCATCATGGAATTCGTTGATAAATGTCTTTCCAAATTTCGCCATAACATCGTGCTCATAGTGATATTGGGGTATTTCTTTTGATCTACAAGTCCACCAACCAATCAATTTCCCACAAACAAATCGAGAAAAGCGCCCTTTGATGTGAAATCTCATCTTAGATCCGTTGTTACCTCCGCTCTCCCCCCAGAAATTAAACACGGGGTTGGTGTTGTATTCGAACTCGATCGCGCCAGCTGCGATCCTTGTGACGTCAACAGGTTTTTCGCAATAAACGGCACACTTTAGAAAAATGCAGAGATGAAGAACCGTACAAGAAATCCATACTTAGGTGTTAGGACATCCTACAACTGACAGATAAAGAAGCAGAAACCACAGAAAATTCAAATCGAGGGTGGCGAGGCCGCCATTTGGACTTTGTTGGACAAGTCTTTTATCACTAAATCACAGGCAGGAACCCATCGAGGGAGTTTCAAAGGCAGTGTCCGACGGACATGAAAAACAGTAGGCCTACGTGTTTCTGTTGGGCGGACACTTGACAGAACATTGTTTTTGGGACTTGCGAGCGCGACATTTTGTGTGGACACAGAACAGTTGCCAGAACATCGCCACGTTTGAGCACGCCCAAAACATTTGCCACTTGCAAGCGCGCCATTTTCTATGGAAACAACATGGCTGCCCAAAATGTGTTCACGTGTGAGGAGGCCTTAAGAAAATACCCCCGCGTCTCCCTTCGCGATTCGTCAAAGGCGAATAAATATGGATGGATGGACGG
>JAWQFJ010017710.1:5000-12500 GCA_034096865.1 Theodoxus fluviatilis
GTTGCTTTGTGTTGCTTTGGATTGCTTTGGGTTGCTTTGGGTTGCTTTGGGTTGTTTTGGGTTGCTTTGAGTTGTTTTGGGTTGCTTTGGGTTGTTTTGGGTTGCTTTGAGTTGTTTTGGATTGCTTTGGGTTGCTTTGGGTTGCTTTGGGTTGCTTTGGGTTGCTTTGGATTGCTTTGGGTTGCTTTGGGTTGCTTTGGATTGCTTTGGGTTGTTTTGGGTTGCTTTGGGTTGTTTTGGGTTGCTTTGGTTTGCTTTGGGTTGCTTTGGGTTGCTTTGGGTTGCTTTGGGTTGCTTTGGGTTGCTTTGGCTAGCTTTGGCTGGCTTCGGATTGCTTTGGGTTGCTTTGGTTTGCTTTGGGTTGCTTTGGGTTGCTTTGTGTTGCTTTGGGTTGCTTTGGGTTGCTTTGGCTGACTTTGGCTGGCTTCGGATTGCTTTGGGTTGCTTTGGTTTGCTTTGGGTTGCTTTGTGTTGCTTTGGCTTGCTTTGGGTTGCTTTGGGTTGCTTTAGATTGCTTTGGGTTGCTTTGGATTGCTTTGGATTGCTTTGGGTGTCTTTGGCTTGCTTTGGCTGGCTTCGGATTGCTTTGGGTTGCTTTGAATTGCTTTGTGTTGCTTTGTGTTGCTTTGTGTTGCTTTGGGTTGCTTTGGGTTGCTTTAGATTGCTTCGGATGGTTTTGGATTGCTTTGGATTGCTTCGGATTGCTTCGGTTTGCTTTGAATTGCTTCGGATTGCTTTGGATCGTTTTGAGTAGCGTTAGATTGCTTTGGATTGCATACCCACAGTCTAGAAAACTCGCCTCGGCTCTACCACTTTCCCTCCCTCTGGCTTTTCCTGTCTCTCCTACCACTTCCCCTTCCTCTGGCTTTTCCTGTCTCTCCTACCACTTCCACTCCCTCTGGCTTTTCCTGTCTCTCCTGCCACTTCCCCTTCCTCTGGCTTTTCCTGTCTCTACCACTTCCCCTTCCTCTGGTTTTTCCTGTCTCTACCACTTCCCCTCCCTCAGGCTTTTCCTGTCTCTACCACTTCCCCTTCCTCTGGCTTTTCCTGTCTCTACCCCTTCCCCTTCCTCTGGCTTTTCCTGTCTCTCCTACCACTTCCCCTTCCTCTGGCTTTTCCTGTCTCTCCTACCACTTCCCCTTCCTCTGGCTTTTCCTGTCTCTCCTGCCACTTCCCCTCCCTCAGGCTTTTCCTGTCTCTACCACTTCCCCTCCCTCAGGCTTTTCCTGTCTCTACCACTTCCCCTTCCTCTGGCTTTTCCTGTCTCTCCTACCACTTCCACTTCCTCTGGCTTTTCCTGTCTCTATCACTTCCCCTCCCTCAGGCTTTTCCTGTCTCTACCACTTCCCCTCCCTCTGGCTTTTCCTGTCTCTCCTGCCACTTCCCCTTCTTCTGGCTTTTCCTGTCTCTACTACCACTTCCCCTTCCTCTGGCTTTTCCTGTCTCTCCTGCCACTTCCCCTCCCTCAGGCTTTTCCTGTCTCTACCACTTCCCCTTCCTCTGGCTTTTCCTGTCTCTCCTACCACTTCCCCTTCCTCTGGCTTTTCCTGTCTCTCCTACCACTTCTCCTTCCTCTGGCTTTTCCTGTCTCTCCTGCCACTTCCCCTTCCTCTGGCTTTTTCCTGCCTCTCCTACCACTTCCCCTTCCTCTGGCTTTTCCTGTCTCTACCACTTCCCCTTCCTCTGGCTTTTCCTGTCTCTACCACTTCCCCTTCCTCAGGCTTTTCCTGTCTCTACCACTTCCCCTTCCTCTGGCTTTTCCTGTCTCTACCACTTCCCCTTCCTCTGGCTTTTCCTGTCTCTCCTACCACTTCCCCCTCCTCAGGCTTTTCCTGTCTCTACCACTTCCCCTTCCTCAGGCTTTTCCTGTCTCTACCACTTCCCCTCTCTCTGGCTTTTCCTGTCTCTACCACTTCCCCTCTCTCTGGCTTTTCCTGTCTCTCCTACTCTTTCCTTTCAGTATTTGTCAGCCGTCGGCGCAAGAAACCAGTTCTTACTCGATTTTGGGGTGTTTGGGAGATGGAAACGTTGTCTAAATCTGCATATTGATTTGACATTCATTGAACACTGTAGGATCAAACGTTTAGAAGTCATATCCACTGAAGAGAGATGTCGAGCCAGAGGGAATTTGGAGAAAGTCTACCTCTGAAGGTTTCCTAGACAGGTGCAACACAGTGGAGGTATGGCAAGAAAGAAGTTTATTTTCAAACATTCAAACGAATTTTTCAAGCAGATAAAGACCAAGAGCGACCTTCATCGAGTAAAATGTATATGTGTATATACATGTATGTATGTAGCGTCTATTGGCTTTTGAGTGAGTGAGGGCTGTTGTGCTGGCGAGTGTATCTCCTCCTCCTCCTCCTCGTTGTCGTCCTCCTCGTCCTCCTCCTCGTCCTCCTCCTCCTCCTCTTTCTCCTCCTCCTCTTCCTCCTCTTCCTCCTCTTCCTCCTCTTCCTCCTCTTCCTCCTCCTCCTCCTCTCCTCCGCCGCTTCTTCCTCGTTTCATGTAATCACTCCTTTTTTCTCGTCCTCTTCCATTCCCCCATCTTTTCCTGGTAGTTGTTGCGTCATTGAAGATGATGTGGAAGATTCCCACGCAACAGAAAACGTTTTCTCGTCGTCTTCCACAGACGCTTTGATCATCTCGCAAGGGACGCCAATCACTGCCGCCGGAACCCGAGACCGCCTTCGCATCGTGTCGTCTGCGCAAGGATTCTGGCGGTACTTGGGGAATCGATGCCTGCAGGGAGGGCGCTTTGGAAGGGGCCGTCCTGTCTGACGCCACGGGAGAAACAAAGCCCTGAGCGCGTGCATCGTCATCGACGACTCTGCGAATAACGAGTCTAATTTAAGCTCTCCTAAGCTGGGGTCCACCGTTCGCCAGTCACCGGTGGAGATGCTGATTATCTTTTTCCCACTCGCTCGTGTGCAAACCAGGGATACTATAGTATAATAGTAAGCTTGTTCAGGAGGCGCAGCGCTCAAAGCGCTGCGCAGCGCTGCACGTGTTTCACTCCTGAACAGCAATTTTGGGGCGTGCTTCACTCAGCGCTGAGCAGCGCTTTGCATCACCGATCCGAGGTGATTCAGACGATTTTGCATCATTTTCAAAATGGCGTCTTCAATCCCGCACTGGCCGACGATGCGTAAAATAACCCTCAGGAACATCATTTTGGGACTGGGACGGGCTTTATTTGCCCCAAGCGCCCTGTATGCGCGAGTAATGGCAAGTAAGGATGACACAGTAGTGGACTTTATTCATGCAGAATACATTTAAACGTGCATAAACATGAGGCGCAGAAGATTTACCTCCCCTTTAACAAGTGAAGCGCTGCACAAAATCTGTAGGTGTTCAGGAGAGGCAAAGAGCGCTCAGTTGCCAACATGAAGCGCTCATGCAGCGCTTTGTACTCCTGAACAAGCCTAGTGTCTCAGTGCAAACTATCTGCCAGCCATCCGGTGTCGAGCGTAAATGGGATGCTAAAAGATCGACGAAGATCCGAAGATTCCATCAGTGTGCGACGATGTGGTGATAATGAGAGTTACTTTTTGTGATGATTGGATGACGCATATAGAGGAATTGACCTTTCTTCTGTTGTCGTCATTTTCTTTTTGTTTCTTTACTTCATCGCTTTGAAGCATCGCCAGCAATGGCTGACGGACTAAATTGAGAGGTTTGGCGGGGGATTTTAACCACACTGCGCAGGCTTTGATTATGAGCTGATAAAAAAACACACACACCAAAAATACAACGTGCATGCATAATCAACGTTGTCTGAAGTTAGCGTTGTGCAAGTCTCTTTGTAAAGTCCTGTTATACAGGGGTTCTTCTCGCTTGTGCCGGGAAGTTGAAGTTCACAAACTCCGGTGGTCGTTTTCGATAAAACTTTATTCGCGCACTGGTCGATACACAGCGGTGACAATCAGTAAACAACTTCACTGTACGTGCAACGCTGCAGAGGACTCACTCCTTACAAAGGAGGACTTGCTTATTTTCTTATAAAGCTCTCACCTTAACTCTGTGTTGTATGTTCTTTCGTCTCCCGTCGCCCCTGCTTATATACTGTAACACAGGCTCCAAAACCTTCCAGAACAGAGTTGAACATACCCACACGCTCCTCCGGCTACAAGACTGACGTCACGTGACACAGCCAAGACAAATTTAGCCCGACTCCTCCGTGTAATCAAGCAACGGCATGAGCGGAGAGGCTGATGTAAACAGCTCGATTGCACTATGATGTTCCCGTGCGTTCTAGAACCTTCACAACACTATTTAAGGCCACTTTTTACCAAAAAACGCTGGTGCTGGTTAGAGTCAGAAAGCTGGTGCGCGTTGCTTACGCTAGGAACCTTGCGAGATCTCGCGAGGAATAGGCCGGTGTCAACATGTGTCAACACGATGAAAGCAGATGTAAAAACAGTCAAACGTTTGACACATGTTGACGCCGGCCTATTACTTGCCCACAAGGTAGGCTAGGCAACGCTCCCCAGGCTAGCGCCTTCGTCAGCACACGATGGAAGTAATGGGCAATAACTGTGTACTGAGCAGGTAAATAAACCTTGACAATCACCTGGTTCTCAATAAACCTTGACAACCACTTGCCTCTCACACATGCTCAGAGCAACTACGACAATCCCGTCCTCGATAAAAGATACGTTCATTGGTGTCGCTTTTTATTTTAACCTGTGATCCCTGAACTTTTGCCAGCGAGATAACCGCTGATTGTTTTGCCGGAGCGCGGAGAGAGATTCCGTAAATGAAGGACAAGTGACGCAAACCCACCAGCTTTATTCTCTGTGTTGTTGACAGTTGTCTCCCTTGCATAGAAAGTAGGCCTACATTCGCCCGCGGGGGAAAAGTAATTACACAGATGAACGCGTGTGATGTACTATTTTTGATTGTTTACTTGTTTGTTTGTCAAAAAGAGATGCTAATCCCCTCCCCTCCTCTCTCCCCCCCCCCCCCCCCCCCCGAATATATATATATATATATATATATATATATATATATATATATATATATATATATATATATATATATATATTTTAAATCCATGCCTCAATTTTTACTATTTAATTCGAATCCCCCCCCCCCCCCCCCCCATTCTGTAAACCCGAGTCAATAGTGTTGACTCTGGCACAGTTCGCAATGAATGCGTAATAGGCTTGACCCTTGGCATTACAGCCTTGCGCCAAAAATAGTTCGTTCTGATACTATTTTTCTCTCCACTTTTTACAGAAATCATTCAGATGTAAAAACGTGGTTCCATTTCAACACAAACATTTTATTGTATCGAATAAACGCTTGTTTGTTGTCTCAACAAGAGTAAGTTAAGAGTTTTGTGCGAAATAGTCTTAGAACTACTTTAACGGCGTATGTCAGGGAGCACATCGGCTATCCCACAAGCCTCTCGTGTGACCTCCGCTTGCATAAATTGGCCAAAAACCTTCCATCACGTGATGTGAACTGTGCTAGAGATACTTTTGCCGGTAGGCGAAATCTCTAGTTTACTAGAATGCCCCCCCCCCCCCCCCCTCCTCTGTTTCTGTCTCTCTCTGTCTCTCTCTCTGTCTCTCTCTGTCTCTCTATCTCTGTCTATCTCTCTGTCTCTCTCTCTGTCTCTCTCTCTCTGTCTGTCTGTCTGTCTGTCTGTCTGTCTGTCTGTCTGTCTGTCTGTCTGTCTGTCTGTCTGTCTGTCTGTCTGTCTGTCTCTCTCTCTCTCCTCTCTCTCTCTCTCTCTCTCTCTCTCCCTCTCCCCCCCCCCTCTCTCTCCCCCCCCCCTCTCTCTCTCTCCCTCCCTCTCTCTCTCTCTCTCTCTCTCTCTCTCTCTCTCTCTCTCTCTCTCTCTCTCTCTCTCTCTCTCTCTCTGTCACCCTCTCTCCCCACCTCTCTCTCCCCAACTTTCTCTCCCCACCTCTCTCTCCCCACCTCTCTCTCCCTACCTCTCTCTCCCTCTCTCTGTCTCTCTCTCTCTGTCTCTGTCTCTGTCTCTCTCTCTCTCTCTCTCTCTCTCTCTCTCTCTCTCTCTCTCTCTCTAAAAACAAAAAGAAGAAAAAGAGACATGGGAACTACAACTTCTCCAGACTGCAGCAAAACCCGCGCTTCTTCTACTTCAACAACCACCAGCGTCGAACAGCACCCTTCCGAGCCTCAAACAACAAATCTGCCTCCACGCTCCTCCTGTGCCCAACCCAACAGCCTCAAATGCAACGGTACCAATCAGAGTGGGTCTCAGCAGTCTACACCTCAGTATGGCAGAGCAGCTACTTTCCATCCAGAGAAGAAGGAGTTCGTGATGTTCCCTAAAACAAAGCCATCTCAAGAAAACCGGGTTCATTTCCAGCTACCACCATCTGGAAAGATCAGACGACTTCTCGTGGGGAACTCCGATCTCAGACATGTCAGTCGGCGACGACTAGATCCAACTGGTGCTACTCACATTCGCACCCTCCATGGATCCACAGTCAAAGACTTGATTGGTGCCCTTGGCTTGTGTCACCCTCGAGATGATGTGGCTAGTGTGGTGGTGCATACTGCACCAAGCGAAAGCCCCAGTAACATCGACTCATCCATAAAGGAGTATGAGAAGCTAACCTTCCTAATTCGTCGGGTGTTCCCTGAAGTTGCAACAGCACTCACTGCAATCATACCCAGAAGAATGAACACAGTCCAGATGACCTCCTCTCTGAACAAACACCTCCTAGAGATCTGCAAAAAGAAAAATATAACTCTTCTTCATTAGCTGCGCTTTTGGGCTGCAGATGGAACCATCGACTCTCGTTTGTTTTCAAATGACAGTCACATCATCGAGAGAGGAACTGCCGTCTTACTACGTCCGATCGCAAGGTTTCTGAGACAGGACCCACCTCCTGCAAGATCCACCGCCATTGCTCATGGGACGGAAAAGAAGAGAACAAAACTGGGACACCAGCAAGCAGAAGACATCTACAATACAGAATTTCCTCCTCTCTCTCGGAAACGGCAGTTGAACCATTCCAGCCTTGCAACACGGCCAGAGCAAATTCATAGCATTCCAAACAGCAAGGACACTTGTCTGAACAAGAACAATGATAAACTACACTACGCATAAAAAGTTAAGTAGCGGTACGAATGTTTGCTATAAAAGCTGAATGAGTAAATATTGAGTAACCATATACATATGCTCGGAAAGGACATTCATTCTTCTTTATGACCCCGATTACAGATCACGATTATCTTAACTCAGCGCTGAGCAGCTGGGCGTCAAAGTGAGTACCCCCCGAAAATGAACTTGCAAAACGACTTTTTCCGATTCTTAAATTCATAAAATAATCAGATGCAACAGTATTTTGTAAAACTAAACGTCAAACAATAGCCCAACCGTTTATCTTTAAGACAACATGAGTTTTGAAGAGAAAGCAAAAATGGTGTGTCTTCTACGGGCTTTGAAAGACAGGCGGCGTTAACACGTTTTGCAGGCAAAAACGCTGGTTTTAAGGCTTTTTTTCTCGAGTGACAGTG
>JAWQFJ010017711.1:0-17500 GCA_034096865.1 Theodoxus fluviatilis
TTTCCCTGTCCTTGAACAGATCAGATTGGACTGAGACGGACGGTTTTTAGTGACGATGACGTAATAATAAAAAGTGACGTATGACAGCAGCGACGACGACAGTTACGAAAAAAATGGCACCATAGAAAGACGTGGCGTTTCGAACTCTTGGCGTGTAACGGTTAGCATGATTGCTGGAAGCAGTGGCATCATGGGTGTAGGGATAAGTCGAACCGTGATGACTCTGGCCTATGAAGAGAGGTAAGAGTCTGTCCTGATTTGTTCTTGGAGCAGAGATGGATGAAGTCGTTATTGTGAACAAGTGAGAGCTTGTGGAGCTGTTGGCGCCTTTGAAAGCGCACTCGCCATCGCTGTACGTTTATTGCCAAGCCATGAATTAAAGATCTTCATGTAGGAAACTCCCGCCGAAGTCCTGCTTCTACTTTCCTGGCGCGAGCTGGGACGGACCGCAAGTTAGAGACCACATACCCGCAACATTGGTTCCCGAGACGGGGAATTCGAAAAAAGTAGACAAGCATGGACGCTGAAGGTGAGAGAAGATTAACGAGATCGGCCGCCGCGCGCGAGGAGGACATGTTGGTAATGATAAAGCTTCTGCTCGAAGAAATGAGACAGCAGCAGAAGAAGGAAGAAGAGAAGGAGCGGCAGCGACAGGAGGAGAGGGCAGAGCAGCAGAAGAAGGAAGAAGAGAAGGAGCGGCAGCGACAGGAGGAGAGGGCAGAGCAGCAGAAGAAGGAAGAAGAGAGGGAGCGGCAGCGACAGGAGGAGAAAGAGCTGCAACAACAGCAAGAAGCAGAAGAAAAGCGACAGAGGGAACATCGGCGACGACAAAAAGAGGAACAGAGAGAACAGCAGCGACGGGAGGAGGCAGAACAAAGGCGACAGGAAATTGAGGCTTTCATGGAGCAGTTCCTTGCCCTCGCAAGCAGCACCGCCGAATTCCGCCAGGAGATTGGGACGGTGCAGACCGAGATGCGCGGGGAGATCGGCAGCCTCGACTCGTCCCTGGAAGAAGCAGCGACACGCGTCGTGGGACCGAAGGGAGACCGCGACTCCCGTGTCGATGAAGAGAATGCAAGCCTCCAGGACGCAGTGGCAAGAGAGACGCCGAGACAGGCAACGGACTTGGCGTGGACAGGGCAGCGGGCGGAAACCCCCCGAGAAGTGCCCCAGTGTGTGGAGCCGCTCCAAGGCATGCTGCAGGCGGTGCAAGTGTCCGCAAGGGCACACCTGCAGCGGAGCGTGGGCAAAAAGAGGGCTGGCTACGACCGCAAGGCCGATCACCAGACCTCTCCTGAGGGCACTACGCCGGGTTTCTTCAACCCACGGGCTGAGAGGAGACACTCCACCAAGCTGACCCAGTCGCAGAAAGGACGGCAGGGGAACCATGCCCGACCACGGGTGGTGAGTTGCTCGCATCTTTGGAAGGATCAGGGAATGTGCCGCATTCAGCAGTACTCTTGCGCCCGACTCCGGATGGTGGATCATGCCCGGCGCGGAAGGTACAAGGGAGAACCTCCACCCAACTGGTGGCGGTCTCCACGCCGACAGCCTGTGCCCCCTGACATCGATGAGGAATGGGTGGACGAGAAGGGAGAAACCTGCCGCCTTCTCCCTGTTCTGCCGAAAGCCATGCAGGAGGAGGCGCTGAGACAGCTGCACGACGACCCAGCAGCTGGCCACCTTGGAAGGCAGAAGACCTACCGACGCGTCAGTGAGCGGTTCTTCTGGGTTGGTCGGCGCAAGTCCGTCCGCGACTGCTGTCGACGTTGTGCCATCTGCTCCTCCCGGGCGAGATCGTACCGTCGTCAGCGTGGCCCTGCAAAGGCGAGTAGATCGGCAGCAGTGCCGAAACGAGCGGTGGATGCCCCCACCGAAGTGCCCCAGAGTGTGGGACTGCTCCAAGTCATGCTGCAGGCGGTACAAGTGTCCGCAAGGGCACACCTGCAGCGGAGCGTGGGCAGGAAGAGGCCTGGCTACGACCGCCAGGCCGATCACCAGACCTCTCCTGGGGGCACTGCTCCGTGTCTCCATACCCCACGGGCTGAGAGGAGACACTCCACCAAGTCGGCTCAGTCACAGGCAGGACGACGGCGGGGCCGTACCCGACCACGGGTGGAGGACCGTGCCCGACGCGGGAGGTACAAGGGAGGACCTCCGCCCGACTGGTAGGCGGACATCGATGAGGAGTGACTGGCGAGAGAGGGAGCCTTGGGTCGCCCTCGGAAGGTGAGAGCGACGAGGGAACGACCCAGGTGCATGTTCGGACGTATCGTGGTGTGGCGGGACCATGGCTCTGTGGTCAGGGGGGAGAAAAGGTTACCGCAAGGAAACCTAGATCCTTCTGTCGAGTCCTGCCACCAGTTCGTCCCTCTCTCTCCACCACGTGGACCACCAAGGATGAGCACGACCAGATGAGTAATGGACTTCTTGTTCTTTTTTTTGAGGCATGTAACTTTTTCACATTCATTCCTGTTGTGGTATTGTAGTTGGAGGTGTGGGAAGACCGACGAGGACGTCTTGGTCTCGAAAGAAGGGAGCTGTGTTGCGGAAGAATGTGAAATGCCTGCGGATGCAAATGTAATGGGAAATGCCGCAGTTCGGGAACTTTCCCTGTCCTTGAACAGATCAGATTGGACTGAGACGGACGGTTTTTAGTGACGATGACGTAATAATAAAAAGTGACGTATGACAGCAGCGACGACGACAGTTAGGAAAAAATGGCACCATAGAAAGACGTGGCGTTTCGAACTCTTGGCGTGTAACGGTTAGCATGATTGCTGGAAGCAGTGGCATCATGGGTGTAGGGATAAGCTACCCTCGATCAAATCCAACCCACCGTTGAATCCATGCAAAACTGTGTTCTAGATGTTAAGAACTGGATGACCCTTAATAAGCTTCAACTGAATGACAGTAAAACAGAATGCATGCTAGTAAGATCAAGCAGGACAGCCACTGATGCCCTCCCTTCTTCTCTTAAGATTGGCGACTGTGATGTGGAGTTCGTTCCATCAGTTAGGAACCTTAGTGTTACCTTAGATTGTCATCTCAATATGTCGGAACACGTCAGGAACACATGCAAGATCGCCTACATGCACATCAGACAGATCAGTGCAATTCGTCATCTTCTCACACAAGAAGCTACTCAAACTCTCGTCTGTGCTTTCATTCTTTCACGCCTCGACTACTGCAATAGCCTTCTTTCCGGTTGCCCTAAGTATCTCGTGGATCGGCTCCAAAGAGTCCAGAACTCTGCTGCTCGCCTCATCTGTAAAGTTAGAAAGTCTCATCACATTACTCCTATCCTCCACTCTCTTCATTGGCTACCAGTCTCTGCTAGGATCCAATACAAAACCTCCTGCCTCTGCTTCAACTCTGTCTCTGCTGTCGCTCCTCTCTATCTGTCTCAACTCCTTCACATCTACACACCATCTAGACAACTTCGCTCTTCTTGCGACACTCGCATCTTCAAAATTCCATCCGTTAGGTCAAAAACATTTGGTCAGCGTACTTTTTCATACCAGGGTCCTACCACCTGGAACGGACTCCCCTTCTCAGTGCGTCATGCAAACACTGCAGCTTCCTTTCGGTCAAATCTGAAAACCCACTTGTTCTCTAAGTCCTATTGAAAATATTTCGTACTTGCTGAATGTTTCAGGCTCATGTTTGTATATAATGCCTGTGTGTGTTTCTTCGCGTGTAGGATGCATGTTGTATTATAACGTGCGTATGTGCGTTTCATGTCCAGGCTCAAACTGTATGATAATGTGTGCGTGTTTGTGTGTGTGTGTGTGTGCGCCTAGAGCTCCACTATGTACTTTTTTGACTGTGTGGAGGAAGTGCGCCTTATAAATAAACATATTATTATTATTATTAAGTCGAACCGTGATGACTCTGGCCTATGAAGAGAGGTAAGAGTCTGTCCTGATTTGTTCTTGGATCAGAGATGGATGAAGTCGTTATTGTGAACAAGTGAGAGCTTGTGGAGCTTATGGCGCCTTTGAAAGCGCACTCGCCATCGCTGTACGTTTATTGCCAAGCCATGAATTAAAGATCTTCATGTAGGAAACTCCCGCCGAAGTCCTGCTTCTACTTTCCTGGCGCGAGCTGGGACGGACCGCAAGTTAGAGACCACATACCCGTAACAGGAACAATGAGACGTCATTTGCTTTTGTTATAATCGGCTATAACATGTTTCGTGATTAATGGCCTTAGGCAGCCTACAACGGCCATCGCATCCATCCATCCATCCATCCATCCATCCGTCCGTCCGTCCATCCGTCCGTCCGTCCATCCATCCATCCATCCATCCATCCATCCATCCATCCATCCATCCATCCATCCATCCATCCGTCCATCCGTCCGTCCGTCCGTCCGTCCGTTCGTCCGTCCGTCCGTCCATCCATCCATCCATCCATCCATCCGTTGCCGGCACGTCTGTCTGTAGAATAGTGACTGGTGGAGGGTTGGGGGGGGGGGGGGGGCAGGGCAGGGCAGGGCAGGGCATGGCATGGCATGGAATGGCAGGGCAGGGCAGGGCAGTGCAGTGCAGCGCATGGCGGGGCAGCCAGATTCCTGCATCACTTCTTGCCAAGCTGTTTTCCAGGACACGCCTCGCCACATCAAAGCAGTGCCTGAGGGGACGGCTGCTTTGACTTGGAGACGCGGGCCCTGTACTTGGTCACGCCTCCCTCTCGCCCGTCCTTCTTGCCCGTCCTTGTCGCCCGTCCTTCTCGCCCGTCCTTCTCGCCCGTCCTTCATGCCCGTCCTTGTCGTTCGTCCTTCTTGCCCGTCCTTGTCGCCCGTCCTTCTCGCCCGTCCTTCTTGCCCGTCCTTCTCGCCCGTCCTTCTCGCCCGTCCTTCTCGCCCGTCCTTCTCGCCCGTCCTTCTCGCCCGTCCTTCTCGCCCGTCCTTCTCGCCCGTCCTTCTCGCCCGTCCTTCTCGCCCGTCCTTCTTGTCCGTCCTTCTTGCCCGTCCTTCTCGCCCGTCCTTCTCGCCCGTCCTTCTTGCCCGTCCTTCTTGCCCGTCCTTCTTGCCCGTCCTTCTTGCCCGTCCTTCTTGCCCGTCCTTCTCGCCCGTCCTTCTCGCCCGTCCTTCTTGCCCGTCCTTCTTGCCCGTCCTTCTTGCCCGTCCTTGTAGCCCGTCCTTGTAGCCCGTCATTCTTGCCCGTCCTTCTTGCTCGTCCTTGTCGCCCGTCCTTCTTGCCCGTCCTTCTTGCCCGTCCTTGTCGCCCGTCCTTGCCCGTCCTTCTTGCCCGTCCTTGTCGCCCGTCATTCTTGCCCGTCCTTCTTGCCCGTCCTTCTTGCCGGTCCTTGTCGCCCGTCCTTCTTGCCCGTCCTTCTTGCACGTCCTTCTCGCCCGTCCTTCTTGCCCGTCCTTCTTGCCCGTCCTTCTCGCCCGTCCTTCCTGCCCGTCCTTGTCGCCCGTCCTTGTCGCTCGTCCTTCTTGCCCGTCCTTCTCGCCCGTCCTTCTTGCCCGTCCTTGTCGCCCGTCCTTCTTGCCCGTCCTTCTCGCCCGTCCTTCTCGCCCGTCCTTCTTGCACGTCCTTCTTGCCCGTCCTTCTCGCCCGTCATTCTTGCCCGTCATTCTTGCCCGTCCTTCTTGCCCGTCCTTCTTGCACGTCCTTGTCGCTCGTCCTTCTTGCCCGTCCTTGTCGCTCGTCCTTCTTGCCCGTCCTTCTTGCCCGTCCTTCTTGCACGTCCTTGTCGCTCGTCCTTCTTGCCCGTCCTTGTCGCTCGTCCTTCTTGCCCGTCCTTCTTGCACGTCCTTCTTGCCCGTCCTTGTCGCTCGTCCTTCTTGCCCGTCCTTCTTGCCCGTCATTCTTGCCCGTCATTCTTGCCCGTCCTTCTTGTCCGTCCTTCTTGTCCGTCCTTCTTGATCGTCTTGTCGCCCGTCTTTCTTGTACGTCCTTCTTGCCCGTCCTTCTTGCCCGTCCCTCTCGCCCGTCCTTCTCGCCCGTCCTTCTCACCCGCCCTTCTTGCCCGTCCCTCTCGCCCGTCCCTCTCGCCCGTCCTTGTCGCCCGACCTTCTTGCCCGTCCTTCTTGCCCGTCCTTCTCGCCCGTCCTTGTCGCCCGTCCTTCTCGCCCGTCCTTCTTGCCCGTCCTTCTTGCCCGTCCTTCTCGCCCGTCCTTCTCACCCGCCCTTCTTGCCCGTCCCTCTCGCCCGTCCTTCTCGCCCGTCCTTCTCACCCGCCCTTCTTGCCCGTCCCTCTCGCCCGTCCCTCTCGCCCGTCCTTCTCGCCCGTCCTTCTCACCCGCCCTTCTTGCCCGTCCCTCTCGCCCGTTCCTCTCGCCTGTCCCTCTCGCCCGTCCTTCTCGCCCGTCCTTGTCGCCCGTCCTTCTTGCCCGTCCTTCTCGCCCGTCCTTCTTGCCCGTCCTTCTTGCCCGTCCTTCTTGCCCGTCCTTGCTGCCCGTCCCTCTCGCTCGTCCTTCTCGCCCGTCCTTCTTGCCCGTCCCTCTCGCCCGACCCTCTCGCCCGTCCTTCTCGCCCGTCCTTCTTGCCCGTCCTTCTCGCCCGTCCTTCTTGCCCGTCCTTCTTGCCCGTCCTTCTTGCCCGTCCTTGCTGCCCGTCCCTCTCGCCCGTCCTTCTTGCCCGTCCCTCTCGCCCGTCCTTCTTGCCCGTCCTTCTTGCCCGTCCTTGTCACCCGTCATTCTTGCCCGTCCTTCTTGCCCGTCCTTGTCACCCGTCATTCTTGCCCGTCCTTCTTGCCCGTCCTTGTCACCCGTCATTCTTGCCCGTCCTTCTTGCCCGTCCCTCTTGCCCGTCCTTGTCACCCGTCATTCTTGCCCGTCCTTCTTGCACGTCATTTTCGCCCGCCCTTCTTGCCCGTCCTTGTCACCCGTCATTCTTGCCCGTCCTTCTTGCCCGTCCCTCTCGCCCGTCCTTCTCGCTCGTCCTTCTTGCCCGTCCTTCTTGCCCGTCCTTCTTGCCCGTCCCTCTCGCCCGTCCTTCTTGCCCGTCCCTCTCGCCCGTCCTTCTCGCTCGTCCTTCTTGCCCGTCCTTCTTGCCCGTCCTTCTTGCCCGTCCTTCTGTCCGTCCTTGCCGCTGTCCTTCTTGCCCGTCCCTCTCGCCCGTCCTTCTTGCCCGTCCTTCTTGCCCGTCCTTCTTGCCCGTCCTTCTTGCCTGTCCTTCTTGCCCGTCCTTCTTGCCCGTCCCTCTCGCCCGTCCTTCTTGGCCGTCCTTCTTGCCCGTCCTTCTTGCCCGTCCTTCTTGCCTGTCCTTCTTGCCCGTCCTTCTTGCCCGTCCTTGTTGGCCGTCCTTCTTGCCCGTCCTTCTCGCCTGTCCTTCTTGCCCGTCCTTACGCCCGTCCTTCTTGCCCGTCCTTCTTGCCCGTCCTTCTTGCCCGTCCTTCTTGCCCGTCCTTCTCGCCCGTCCTTCTTGCCCGTCCTTCTCGCCCGTCCTTCTTGCCCGTCCTTCTCGCCCGTCCTTCTTGCCCGTCCTTCTCGCCCGTCCTTCTCGCCCGTCTTTGTCACCCGTCCCTCTCGCCCGTCCTTCTTGCCCGTCCCTCTCGCCCGTCCTTCTCGCCCGTCTTTGTCACCCGTCCTTGTCGCCCGTCCCTCTCGCCCGTCCCTCTCGCCCGTCCTTCTCGCCCGTCCTTCTCGCCCGTCCTTGTCGCCCGTCCCTCTCGCCTGTCCTTCTTGCCCGTCCTTGTTGCCCATCCCTCTCGCCCGTCCTTCTCGCCCGTCCTTCTTGCCCGTCCCTCTCGCCCGTCCTTCTCGCCTGTCCTTCTCGCCCGTCCTTCTCGCTTGTCCTTCTCGCCTGTCCTTCTTGCCCGTCCTTCTTGTCCATCCTTCTTGTCCATCCTTCTCGTCCGTCCTTGTCGCCCGTCCTTCTTGCCCGTCCTTCTCGCCCGTCCTTCTTGCCCGTCCTTCTCGCCCGTCCTTCTTGCCCGTCCTTCTCGCCCGTCCTTCTCGCCCGTCCTTCTCGCCCGTCCTTCTCGCCCGTCCTTCTCGCCCGTCCTTCTCGCTTGTCCTTCTTGCCTGTTCTTCTTTCCCGTCCTTCTTGCCCGTCCTTCTTGTCCGTCCTTCTTGCCCATCCCTCTCGCCCGTCCTTCTCGCCCGTCCTTCTTGCCCGTCCTTCTTGCCCGTCCTTCTCGCCCGTCCTTCTCGCCCGTCCTTCTCGCCCGTCCTTCTCGCCCGTCCCTCTCGCCCTCCCTCTCGCCCTCCCTCTCGCCCCTCCCTCTCGCCCGTCCTTCTCGCCCGTCCTTCTCGACCGTCCTTGTCGCCCGTCCCTCTCGCCTGTCCTTGCCCGTCCTTCTCGCCCGTCCTTCTCGCCCGTCCTTGTCGCCCGTCCCTCTCGCCCGTCCTTCTCGCCCGTCCTTCTCGCCCGTCCTTGTCGCCCGTCCCTCTCGCCTGTCCTTCTTGCCCGTCCTTGTCGCCCATCCCTCTCGTCTGTCCTTCTCGCCCGTCCTTCTCGCCCGTCCTTCTTGTCCGTCCTTGTCCCCCGTCCTTCTTGTCCGTCCTTGTCCCCCGTCCTTCTCGCCCGTCCTTCTCGCCCATCCCTCTTGCCCGTCCCTCTCGCCCGTCCTTCTTGCCCGTCCTTCTTGTCCGTCCTTGTCCCCCGTCCTTCTTGTCCGTCCTTGTCCCCCGTCCTTCTCGCCCGTCCTTCTCGCCCATCCCTCTTGCCCGTCCCTCTCGCCCGTCCCTCTCGCGCGTCCTTCTTGCCCGTCCTTCTTGTCCGTCCTTGTCCCCCGTCCTTCTTGTCCGTCCTTGTCCCCCGTCCTTCTCGCCCGTCCTTCTCGCCCGTCCTTCTCGCCCATCCCTCTTGCCCGTCCCTCTCGCCCGTCCCTCTCGCGCGTCCTTCTTGCCCGTCCTTCTTGTCCGTCCTTCTCGCCCGTCCTTCTCGCCCGTCCTTCTCGCCCGTCCTTCTTGCCCGTCCTTCTTGCCCGTCCTTCTTGCCCGTCCTTCTTGCCCGTCCTTCTTGCCCGTCCTTCTTGCCCGTCCTTCTGCCCGTCCTTCTTGCCCGTCCTTCTTGCCCGTCCTTCTGCCCGTCCTTCTTGCCCGTCCTTCTTGCCCGTCCTTCTTGCCCGTCCTTCTTGCCCGTCCTTCTTGCCCGTCCTTCTTGCCCGTCCTTCTTGCCCGTCCTTCTGCCGTCCTTCTTGCCCGTCCTTCTTGCCCGTCCTTCTTGCCCGTCCTTCTTGCCCGTCCTTCTTGCCCGTCCTTCTTGCCCGTCCTTCTCGCCCGTCCTTCTTGCCCGTCCTTCTTGCCCGTCCTTCTTGCCCGTCCTTCTTGCCCGTCCTTCTTGCCCGTCCTTCTCGCCCGTCCTTCTTGTCCGTCCTTCTTGCCCGTCCTTCTCGCCCGTCCTTCTTGCCCGTCCTTGTCACCCGTCATTCTTGCCCGTCCTTCTCGCCCGTCCTCCTTGCCCGTCCTTCTTGCCCGTCCTTGTAGCCCGTCCTTCTTGCCGTCCTTCTCGCCCGTCCTTCTTGCCCGTCCTTGTCACCCGTCCTTCTTGCCCGTCCTTCTCGCCCGTCCTTCTTGCCCGTCCTTGTCACCCGTCCTTCTTGCCCGTCCTTCTCGCCCGTCCTCCTTGCCCGTCCTTCTTGCCCGTCCTTGTAGCCCGTCCTTCTTGGCTGTCCCTCTCGCCCGTCCCTCTCGCCCGTCCCTCTCGCCCGTCCCTCTCGCCCGTCCTTCTTGCCCGTCCTTGTCACCCGTCCTTCTTGCCCGTCCTTCTTGCTCGTCCTTCTTGCTCGTCTTTCCTACCCGTCCTTCTCGCCCGTCCTTCTTGCCCGTCCTTCTTGCCCGTCCTTCTTGCTCGTCCTTCTTGCTCGTCTTTCCTACCCGTCCTTCTCGCCCGTCCTTCTTGCCCGTCCTTCTTGCTCGTCCTTCTTGCTCGTCTTTCCTACCCGTCCTTGTCACCCGTCATTCTTGCCCGTCATTCTTGCCCGTCCTTCTTGCCCGTCCTTCTTGCTCGTCTTTCCTACCCGTCCTTCTCTCCCGTCCTTCTTGCCCGTCCTTGTCGCCCGTCCTTCTTGCTCGTCTTTCTTTCCCGTCCTTCTCGCCCGTCCTTCTTGCCCGTCCTTCTCGCCCGTCCTTCTCGCCCGTCCTTCTCGCCCGTCCTTCTCGCCCGTCCTTCTTGTCCGTCCTTGTCGCCCGTCCTTCTTGTCCGTCCTTGTCGCCCGTCCTTCTCGCCCGTCCTTCTCGCCCGTCCTTCTCGCCCGTCCTTCTCGCCCGTCCTTCTTGCCCGTCCTTGTCGCCCATCCCTCTCGTCTGTCCTTCTCGCCCGTCCTTCTCGCCCGTCCTTCTTGTCCGTCCCTCTCGCCCGTCCTTCTTGTCCGTCCTTGTCGCCCGTCCTTCTCGCCCGTCCTTCTCGCCCGTCCTTCTTGCCCGTCCTTCTCGCCCGTCCTTCTTGCCCGTCCTTCTTGTCCGTCCTTCTCGCCCGTCCTTCTTGTCCGTCCTTGTCGCCCGTCCTTCTCGCCCGTCCTTCTCGCCCGTCCTTCTTGCCCGTCCTTCTTGCCCGTCCTTCTCGCCCGTCCTTCTTGCCCGTCCTTCTTGTCCGTCCTTCTTGCCCGTCCTTCTTGCCCGTCCTTCTCGCCCGTCCTTCTCGCCCGTCCTTCTCGCCCGTCCTTCTCGCCCGTCCCTCTTGCCCGTCCCTCTCGCCCGTCCCTCTCGCCCGTCCTTCTTGCCCGTCCTTCTTGTCCGTCCTTGTCGCCCGTCCTTCTCGCCCGTCCTTCTTGCCCGTCCTTCTCGCCCATCCCTCTCGCCCGTCCCTCTCGCCCGTCCCTCTCGCCCGTCCTTCTTGCCCGTCCTTCTCGCCCGTCCTTCTTGCCCGTCCCTCTCGCCCGTCCTTCTCGCCCGTCCTTCTTGCCCGTCCTTCTTGCCCGTCCTTCTTTCCCGTCCTTCTTGTCCGTCCTTCTTTCCCGTCCTTCTTGTCCGTCCTTCTTGCCCGACCTTCTTGCCCGTCCTTCTTGCCCGTCCTTGTCACCCGTCATTCTTGCCCGTCCTTCTCGCCCGTCCTCCTTGCCCGTCCTTCTTGCCCGTCCTTGTAGCCCGTCCTTCTTGTCCGTCATTCTCGCCCGACCTTCTTGCCCGTCCTTGTCACCCGTCATTCTTGCCCGTCCTTCTCGCCCGTCCTTCTTGCCCGTCCTTGTCACCCGTCATTCTTGCCCGTCCTTCTCGCCCGTCCTCCTTGCCCGTCCTTCTTGCCCGTCCTTGTAGCCCGTCCTTCTTGGCTGTCCCTCTCGCCCGTCCCTCTCGCCCGTCCCTCTCGCCCGTCCCTCTCGCCCGTCCTTGTCACCCGTCCTTCTTGCCCGTCCTTCTTGCTCGTCCTTCTTGCTCGTCTTTCCTACCCGTCCTTCTCGCCCGTCCTTCTTGCCCGTCATTCTTGCCCGTCCTTCTTGCTCGTCCTTCTTGCTCGTCTTTCCTACCCGTCCTTCTCGTCCGTCCTTCTTGCCCGTCGTTCTTGCTCGTCCTTCTTGCTCGTCTTTCCTACCCGTCCTTGTCACCCGTCATTCTTGCCCGTCATTCTTGCCCGTCCTTCTTGCCCGTCCTTCTTGCTCGTCTTTCCTACCCGTCCTTCTCTCCCGTCCTTCTTGCCCGTCCTTGTCGCCCGTCCTTCTTGCTCGTCTTTCTTTCCCGTCCTTCTCGCCCGTCCTTCTTGCCCGTCCTTCTCGCCCGTCCTTCCTGCCCGTCCTTGTCGCCTGTCCTTCTTGCCCGTCCTTCTTGCCCGTCTTTCTTCCCCGTCCTTCTTGCCCGTCCTTCTTGTCCGTCCTTCTTGTCCGTCCTTCCTGCCCGTCCTTGTCGCCCGTCCTTCTTGCCCGTCCTTCTTGCCCGTCTTTCTTGCCCGTCCTTCTTGCCCGTCCCTCTCGCCCGTCCTTCTTGCCCGTCTTTTTTTCCCGTCCTTCTTGCCCGTCCTTCTTGTCCGTCCTTCTTGTCCGTCCTTCCTGCCCGTCCTTGTCGCCCGTCCTTCTTGCCCGTCCTTCTTGCCCGTCCTTCTTGCCCGTCCTTCTTGCCCGTTCCTCTCGCCCGTCCTTCTCGCCCGTCCTTCCTGCCCGTCCTTGTCGCCCGTCCTTCTTGCCCGTCCTTCTTGCCCGTCCCTCTCGCCCGTCCTTCTTGTCCGTCCTTCTTGTCCGTCCTTCCTGCCCGTCCTTGTCGCCCGTCCTTGTCGCCCGTCCTTCTTGCCCGTCCTTCTTGCCCGTCCTTCTTGCCCGTCCTTCTTGCCCGTCCTTCTTGCCCGTCCCTCTCGCCCGTCCTTCTCGCCCGTCCTTCCTGCCCGTCCTTGTCGCCCGTCCTTCTTGCCCGTCCTTCTTGGCCGTCCTTCTTGTCCGTCTTTCTTTCCCGTCCTTCTTGCCCGTCATTCTCGCCCGTCCTTCCTGCCCGTCCTTGTCGCCCGTCCTTCTTGCCCGTCATTCTTGCCCGTCCTTCTTGTCCGTCCTTGTCACCCGTCCTTCTTGCCCGTCATTCTCGCCCGTCCTTCCTGCCCGTCCTTGTCGCCCGTCCTTCTTGCCCGTCATTCTTGCCCGTTCTTGTCGCCCGTCCTTCTTGCCCGTCATTCTCGCCCGTCGTTCCTGCCCGTCCCTCCCGCCCGTCCTTCTCGCCCGTCCTTCCTGCCCGTCCTTGTCGCCCGTCCTTCTTGCCCGTCCTTCTTGCCCGTCTTTCTTTCCCGTCCTTCTTGCCCGTCCTTCTTGCCCGTCCTTCTTGCCCGTCTTTCTTTCCCGTCCTTCTTTCCCGTCCTTCTTGCCCGTCCTTCTTGCCCGTCTTTCTTTCCCGTCCTTCTTGCCCGTCCTTCTTGCCCGTCCTTCTTGCCCGTCCTTCTTGCCCGTCATTCTCGCCCGTCCTTCCTGCCCGTCCTTGTCGCCCGTCCTTCTTGCCCGTCATTCTTGCCCGTCCTTCTTGTCCGTCCTTGTCGCCCGTCCTTCTTGCCCGTCCTTCTTGGCCGTCCTTCTTGCCCGTCCTTCTTGCCCGTCCTTCCTGCCCGTCATTCTTGCCCGTCCTTCTCGCCCGTCCTTCTTGCCCGTCCTTCTCGCCCGTCCTTCTTGCCCGTCATTCTTGCCCGTCCTTCCTGCCCGTCTTTCTTTCCCGTCCTTCTTGCCCGTCCTTCTTTCCCGTCCTTCTTTCCCGTCCTTCTTACCCGTCCTTCTTGCCCGTCCTTCTTGCCCGTCCTTCTTGCCCGTCCTTCTTGCCCGTCTTTCTTTCCCGTCCTTCTTGCCCGTCCTTCTTGCCCGTCCTTCTTGCCCGTCATTCTTGCCCGTCCTTCTTGCCCGTCTTTCTTTCCCGTCCTTCTTTCCCGTCCTTCTTGCCCGTCCTTCTTGCCCGTCTTTTTTTCCCGTCCTTCTTGCCCGTCCTTCTTGCCCGTCCTTCTTGCCCGTCATTCTCGCCCGTCCTTCCTGCCCGTCCTTGTCGCCCGTCCTTCTTGCCCGTCATTTTTGCCCGTCCTTCTTGTCCGTCCTTGTCGCCCGTCCTTCCTGCCCGTCATTCTTGCCCGTCCTTCTCGCCCGTCCTTCTTGCCCGTCCTTCTCGCCCGTCCTTCCTGCCCGTCATTCTTGCCCGTCATTCTTGCCCGTCCTTCTTGGCCGTCCTTCTTGGCCGTCCTTCTTGCCCGTCCTTCTTGCCCGTCCTTCCTGCCCGTCATTCTTGCCCGTCCTTCTCGCCCGTCCTTCTTCCCGTCCTTCTCGCCCGTCCTTCCTGCCCGTCATTCTTGCCCGTCATTCTTGCCCGTCCTTCTTGGCCGTCCTTCTTGGCCGTCCTTCTTGCCCGTCCTTCTTGCCCTTCCTTCTTGCCCGTCCTTCTCGCCCGTCCTTCCTGCCCGTCATTCTTGCCCGTCATTCTTGCCCGTCCTTCTTGCCCGTCCTTCTTGGCCGTCCTTCTTGTCCGTCCTTCTTGCCCGTCCTTCTTGGCCGTCCTTCTTGCCCGTCCTTCTTGCCCGTCCTTCCTGCCCGTCATTCTTGCCCGTCCTTCCTGCCCGTCATTCTTGCCCGTCATTCTTGCCCGTCCTTCTTGGCCGTCCTAATTGGCCGTCCTTCTTGCCCGTCCTTCTTGCCCGTCCTTCCTGCCCGTCATTCTTGCCCGTCCTTCTTGCCCGTCCTTCTTGCCCGTCCTTCTCGCCCGTCCTTCTTGCCCGTCCTTCTTGCCCGTCCTTCTCGCCCGTCCTTCTTGCCCGTCCCTCTCGCCCGACCCTCCCGCCCGTCCTTGTCGCCCGTCCTTCTTGCCCGTCCTTCTCGCCCGTCCTTCTTGCCTGTCCTTCTTGCCCGTCCTTGTTGCTTGTCCTTGCTGCCCGTCCCTCTCGCTCGTCCTTCTCGCCCGTCCTTCTTGCCCGTCCCTCTCGCCCGTCCTTCTTGCCCGTCCCTCTCGCCCGTCCTTCTCGCTCGTCCTTCTTGCCCGTCCTTCTCGCCCGTCCTTCTTGCCCGTCACTCTCGCCCGTCCTTCTTGCCCGTCCTTCTTGCCCGTCCTTCTTGCCCGTCCTTCTTGCCCGTCCTTGTCACCCGTCATTCTTGCCCGTCCTTCTTGCCCGTCCTTCCTGCCCGTCATTCTTGCCCGTCCTTCTTGCCCGTCCTTCCTGCCCGTCATTCTTGCCCGTCCTTCTTGCCCGTCCTTGTCACCCGTCATTCTTGCCCGTCCTTCTTGCCCGTCCCTCTTGCCCGTCCTTGTCACCCGTCATTCTTGCCCGTCCTTCTTGCACGTCATTTTCGCCCGCCCTTCTTGCCCGTCCTTGTCACCCGTCATTCTTGCCCGTCCTTCTTGCCCGTCCTTCTTGCCCGTCCTTCTTGCCCGTCCTTCTTGCCCGTCCTTCTTGCCCGTCCTTCTCGTCCGTCCTTCTTGCCCGTCCTTCTTGCCCGTCCCTCTCGCCCGTCCTTCTCGCCCGTCTTTGTCACCCGTCCCTCTCGCCCGTCCTTCTTGCCCGTCCCTCTCGCCCGTCCTTCTCGCCCGTCTTTGTCACCCGTCCTTGTCGCCCGTCGCTCTCGCCCGTCCTTCTCGCCCGTCCTTGTCGCCCGTCCCTCTCGCCTGTCCTTCTTGCCCGTCCTTGTTGCCCATCCCTCTCGCCCGTCCTTCTCGCCCGTCCTTCTTGCCCGTCCCTCTCGCCCGTCCCTCTCGCACGTCCTTCTTGCCCGTCCTTCTTGTCCATCCTTCTCGTCCGTCCTTGTCGCCCGTCCTTCTTGCCCGTCCTTCTCGCCCGTCCTTCTTGGCCGTCCTTCTCGCCCGTCCCTCTCGCCCGTCCTTCTTGCACGTCCTTCTTGCCCGTCCTTCTTGCCCGTCCTTCTCGCCCGTCCTTCTTGCCCGTCCTTCTCGCCCGTCCTTCTCGCCCGTCCTTCTCGCCCGTCCTTCTCGCCCGTCCTTCTTGCCCGTCCTTCTCGCCCGTCCTTCTCGCTTGTCCTTCTTGCCTGTTCTTCTTTGCCGTCCTTCTTTCCCGTCCTTCTTGTCCTTCCTTCTTGTCCGTCCTTCTTGTCCATCCTTCTTGCACATCCCTCTCGCCCGTCCTTCTCGCCCGTCCTTCTTGCCCGTCCTTCTTGCCCGTCCTTCTCGCCCGTCCTTCTCGCCCGTCCTTCTCGCCCGTCCCTCTCGCCCCTCCCTCTCGCCCCTCCCTCTCGCCCGTCCTTCTCGCCCGTCCTTCTCGCCCGTCCTTGTCGCCCGTCCCTCTCGCCTGTCCTTCTTGCCCGTCCTTGTCGCCCATCCCTCTCGTCTGTCCTTCTCGCCCGTCCCTCTCGCCTGTCCTTCGTGCCCGTCCTTGTCGCCCATCCCTCTCGTCTGTCCTTCTCGCCTGTCCTTCTTGCCCGTCCTTGTCGCCCATCCCTCTCGCCCGTCCTTCTCGCCCGTCCTTCTCGCCCGTCCTTGTCGCCCGTCCCTCTCGCCTGTCCTTCTTGCCCGTCCTTGTCGCCCATCCCTCTCGCCTGTCCTTCTTGCCCGTCCTTGTCGCCCATCCCTCTCGTCTGTCCTTCTCGCCTGTCCTTCTTGCCCGTCCTTGTCGCCCATCCCTCTCGCCCGTCCTTCTCGCCCGTCCTTCTCGCCCGTCCTTCTCGCCCGTCCCTCTCGCCTGTCCTTCTCGCCCGTCCTTCTCGCCCGTCCTTCTCGCTCGTCCCTCTCGTCTGTCCTTCTTGTCCGTCCTTCTCGCCCGTCCTTCTTGCCCGTCCTTCTTGTCCGTCCTTCTCGCCCGTCCTTCTTGCCCGTCCTTCTTGCCCGTCCTTCTTGCCCGTCCTTCTTGCCCGTCCTTCTTGCCCGTCCCTCTCGCCTGTCCTTCTTGCCCGTCCTTCTTGCCCGTCCTTCTTGCCCGTCCTTCTTGCCCGTCCTTCTTGCCCGTCCTTCTTGCCCGTCCTTCTTGCCCGTCCTTCTTGTCCGTCCTTCTCGCCCGTCCTTCTTGCCCGTCCTTCTTGCCCGTCCTTCTTGCCCGTCCTTCTTGCCCGTCCTTCTTGCCCGTCCTTCTTGCCCGTCCTTCTTGCCCGTCCTTCTTGCCCGTCCTTCTTGCCCGTCCTTCTTGCCCGTCCTTCTTGCCCGTCCTTCTTGCCCGTCCTTCTTGCCCGTCCTTCTTGCCCGTCCTTCTTGCCCGTCCTTCTTGCCCGTCCTTCTTGCCCGTCCTTCTTGCCCGTCCTTCTTGCCCGTCCTTCTTGTCCGTCCTTCTCGCCCGTCCTTCTTGCCCGTTCTTCTTGCCCGTCCTTCTTGCCCGTCCTTCTTGCCCGTCCTTCTTGCCCGTCCTTCTTGCCCGTCCTTCTTGCCCGTCCTTCTTGCCCGTCCTTCTTGCCCGTCCTTCTTGCCCGTCCTTCTTGCCCGTCCTTCTTGCCCGTCCTTCTTGCCCGTCCTTCTTGCCCGTCCCTCTCGCCCGTCCCTCTCGCACGTCCTTCTTGCCCGTCCTTCTCGCCCGTCCTTCTCGCCCGTCCTTCTTGCCCGTCCTTCTTGCCCGTCCTTCTTGCCCGTCCTTCTCGCCCGTCCTTGTCCCCCGTCCTTCTTGTCCGTCCCTCTCGCGCGTCCTTCTTGTCCGTCCTTCTTGCCCGTCATTCTCGCCCGACCTTCTTGCCCGTTCTTGTCACCCGTCATTCTTGCCCGTCCTTCTCGCCCGTCCTCCTTGCCCGTCTTTGTCACCCGTCATTCTTGTCCGTCCTTCTTGCCCGTCCTTCTCGCCCGTCCTTCTTGCCCGTCCTTCTCGCCCGTCCTTCTTGTCCGTCCTTCTTGCCCGTCCTTCTCGCCCGTCCTTCTTGCCCGTCCTTGTCGCCCGTCATTCTTGCCCGTCCTTCTCGCCCGTCCTCCTTGACCGTCCTTCTTGCCCGTCCTTGTAGCCCGTCCTTCTTGGCTGTCCCTCTCGCCCGTCCCTCTCGCCCAACCTTCTTGCCCGTCCTTGTCACCCGTCCTTCTTGTCCGTCCTTCTTGCCCGTCCTTCTTGCCCGTCCTTCTTGTCCGTCCTTGTCACCCGTCCTTCTTGCCCGTCCTTCTCGCCCGTCCTCCTTGCCCGTCCTTTTTGCCCGTCCTTGTAGCCCGTCCTTCTTGGCTGTCCCTCTCGCCCGTCCCTCTCGCCCGTCCTTCTTGCCCGTTCTTGTCACCCGTCCTTCTTGTCTGTCCTTCTTGCCCGTCCTTCTTGTCC
>JAWQFJ010017711.1:22500-35000 GCA_034096865.1 Theodoxus fluviatilis
CTCCTCACGGCCTCCTTTCTGCCTCCTCACTGCCTGCCTCCTCACAGCCTGCCTTCTCTTTGCCTCCTCACAGCCTGCCTCCTCACGGCCTCTTTTCTGCCTCCTCACTGCCTGCCTCCTCACTGCTTCCTCACTGCCTCCTCTCTGCCTCCTCTCAGCCTCCTTTCTGCCTCCTCACTGCCTCCTCACTGCCTCCTCTCTGCCTCTTCACGGCCTGGCTCCACACGGCCTGCCTCCTCTCTGCCTCCTCACAGGCTGCCTCCTCCCTGCCTCCTCACTGCCTTCTCTCTGCCTCCTCACAGCCTGCGTCCTCACGGCCTGCCTCCTCTCGCGTGCCTCCTGTCGGCCTGCCTCCTCACGTCCTCCTCACTGCCTCCTCTCTGCCTCCTCACAGGCTGCCTCCTCACTGCCTCCTCTCTGATTCCTCTCTGCCTCCTCACGGCCTAACTCTTCAGGGCCTGCCTCCTCTCGGCCTCTTCTCGGCCTGCCTCCTCACGGCCTGCCTCCTCACGGCCTGCCTCCTCACGGCCTCTTCTCTGCCTGCCTCCTCACGGCCTGCCTCCTCACGGCCTCTTCTCGGCCTGCCTCCTCACGGCCTGCCTCCTCACGGCCTCCTCACGGCCTGCCTCCTCACGGCCTCTTCTCGGCCTGCCTCCTCACGGCCTGCCTCCTCACGGCCTGCCTCCTCTCGGCCTCTTCTCGGCCTGCCTCCTCACGGCCTCCTTCCTGCCTCCTCACGGCCTGCCTCCTCACGGCCTGCCTCCTCACGGCCTGTCTCCTCACGGCCTGCCTCCACTCGGCCTCCTCACGGCCTGCCTCCTCACGGCCTGTCTCCTCACTGCCTGCCTCCTTACTGCCTGCTTTCTCTCGGCCTCCTCACGGTCTTCTTCCTGCCTCCTCACGGCCTCCTTCCTGCTTCCTCACGGCCTGCCTCCTCACCCTCACGGCCTGTCTCCTCACGGCCTGCCTCTTCACGGCCTGCCTCCTCTCGGCCTCCTCACGGTCTTCTTCCTGCCTCCTCACTGCCTGCTTCCTCTCTGCCTCCTCACGGCCTCCTTCCTGCCTCCTCACGGCCTCCTCACGGCCTCCTTCCTGCCTCCTCACGGCCTGCCTCCTCACCCTCACGGCCTGTCTCCTTACGGCCTGCCTCCCACGGCGAGCCCACCACTCCGCACGCCTCTGTACCAGCTTCCACGGCCCCGTTTCGCCATTAACTCCACCAGGTGATCCATATCATCGCCGCCACGCCGATATCCGGGCTTTTCCGCAGAATGACGGTCACGTGGGTCAGTGGTACGTGGCACAAGGTGGCTTGCGACGCCAGGTGTCTGCCGACAGGGAGCGCTGCTGGCGGGGCCCAGTGTACCCAGTGACCCGCCCTGCCGTGCTTCATATTCACTGCAAAACGAAACACCACCTCCGCCCCAGGGCAGTTTCCGCCCTCGCCCTTCGCCCTGTCCGGCAACGGAAGTCACCGTCTCCTGGCGCCCTCTGGCTGCAGGGCTCTGCTGGCCAATGCCAGGGGAGACATATCAACACTGATCAGCAGCGTCGACATCGCTTCCGCCTTTGGAATGGCGGGACGTGGGGTTGAGAAGGAGAGATGCTTGCAGCGACAACGCTGCAATGTCCACGGCACCAGTGCGCATGCGCCGCCATCCTGGGCGGCCTGGATGATGCTCCTGCACGTGGCGGCACCGTGCATGGCGTAAGGGCGGCCTGGATGATGCTCCTGCACGTGGCGGCACCGTGCGTGGCGTAAGGGCGGCCTGGATGATGTTCCTGCACGTGGCGGCACCGTGCGTGGCGTAAGGGTTTGCTGCCACTGCCAGCCTTGGACGTGGCACGAATGTCCACGCCTCCGTCACAACAACAGCAATGAGAGAAAACACATTTTGCCAGATGAACTGCTCAAGATCATGCTAGTCTTCATTCCTGGTTCGTACCCGTAAACTGACACATAACTGCAGAGAGTCTCACAGCTGGACGCCGTGCAAAACCCCGCCTTGACCTTGACCTTGACCCACACTGCCCTGTCTGCGGACTTGTCCTGCCTTCCCTTTCTTGACCAACACAGGGAGCCCAGCTTTCAGAAGGAATGTAACATCTATGTGTGTGTGTGTGTGTGTGTGTGTGTGTGTGTGTGTGTGTGTGTGCGCGCGTGCATGTGTTTGTGTGTGTATGCATATGGGTGTATATATGTGTGTATATGTGTGCATGTGTCTGTGTTTGTGTGTGTGTAAGCATGTGTGTGTGTATGTGTGTGTATGCATGTGTGTGCATGTGTGTGTGCATGTGTGCGTGCACATGTGTATATGCATGTGTATGCATGTGTGTATGCATATGTGTGTATGCATATGTGTGTATGCATATGTGTGTGTGTGTGTGTGTGAGAGAGAGAGAGAGAGAGAGAGAGAGAGAGAGAGAGAGAGAGAGAGAGAGAGAGAGAGAGAGAGAGAGAGAGAGAGAGAGAGAGAGAGAGAGAGAGAGAGAGAACGAACGAACGAAACATTTATTGCGTAGGCCTTCTCCAAGCCTGTTGCAGAATTATAATACATCAAAAGAACAAAATCAATTGCACATATTTTCCAAGACTGGCAACCAGTCTTGATCGAGGCGCGTACGCGGAGACAAGCGAGAGTCATGCAGCGACACCCGAATCATGGCTTCCGTGCTGTCCGCCTTGGCTGCTGCCGTCTCAGGGTTAGTCTGTCGCCATCTCCATGGCTACTGCCGCACTCAGGGCCTCGGACTGGGGCTGTGTCTGGTGGACGGACTTGCGTAGGCAGTCTGGGGGTAGCAGGCCATTGTCTCTCTCTCCTGTCGGAACAGGACGGAATGGGGCGATCATATGGGGAGCCGACACCACGGCCACCCCCATGCCTCTCCGCGCCCCCCTCCGCAGCCTTCACTTCAGGGAAGGTGGCGAGACACGACTGGGCAGCCGCACTCCTGCGCTCTATCTCCTGCAGTACCTTCCTCACACTGTCTGGAAGATCTTTGGATGGTTCCTGGTTCGAAGGCGCCTCGGATGGAAGAGGCGACGCGCAGACGTGTCTCAGATCGGAAGGGGAGGCATGTCGTGGAAACTCGCTCCCGTCTCTGTTGACACGGTTGGGCTCATTAGAAAACTCTGGTGAAGGGTGATCCAGCTCATCTCTGGCAGCTTGTGCGGCTTCCTTCTCCCGGAGCTGCTGGAACGCTTCCATGGGTTCCCTCCTGACGGATTCTGCAAACTCCTCATGTGATTGCAATGTTGGAGGGTTTTCTGCAGTAGAACACAGTGTGTCAGAGGACACAACACACACGGCTGGCGGCGCGTCGATGTCCTCGCCCGCGTCAGCATGAAACGCACGATCCTCTCGCCGGGCTTGCGAATCTCGTGCAGCAGGTTTGCTATATTTGAAAATGTTCGAATTTTCTCTATTTTCAACATCGAAGTGAGTAGAAGTGAGAGAATCAAATCGTGACTGCTCACCAAGCCTGTTGATGTGCTCTTGGCGTCGTTGTTGATCTCGCCGCACTTGTGCCGGTGGTTTTCTTCTCCAGCAGCCGGTGGAACGCGCTAGGGAAGATGGCTGGCCGCCCCGACGCACAAAGCGAAGCACTACGACCGTAGTTTCATTCTCAGCAGCAACTTTCCAAGAGGACAGCTCCTCAGAAACAAGCAGTGTAGAAAGCGAGGCCTCAACAACACCTGGTAGTCCAGATACTGGCATTTCGTCCACACTATTCTGACGAACCGGCAAACTTTCGGCGGAGCGACGTTAACACGTCTTGTCTGGTCAGCGAGCGAGCCGGAAGTGAGAGAGAGAGAGAGAGAGAGAGAGAGAGAGAGAGAGAGAGAGAGAGAGAGAGAGAGAGAGAGAGAGAACGAAACATTTTTCGAACGAAACATTCTATTGCATAGGCCTCGGGCCTGTTGCAATTACAATCGCGCAAGAAACATTAATTATGAAACACTTTACAAAACTGGTAGCCAGTCTTGTTTTGGTCGCAGAACACGAAACAGAACCAGAGTCTCAAGCAAAGCACAGCGAATCATTTTTTCCGTGCTGCCCGCCTTGGTGGCTGCTGTCTCAAGGTCGGTCTTTCTCCTCCCTCTCCGATGATGCGCCCGGGGTCACTGGCTGGAGTTGCACCTGGCAGACGAACTTCTTGGAGTTGTTCTGGGGGGGTAGATCTCTGTCTGACGCTGGCCCGAGTCTGAGATCTAAGTACAGTTGCACGATCCTGCTCCTTGTGTTCCTCGGATGGCTTTTCTTCTGAGACGAGTGGGAGACTCGACCTGACTGACGCGTTTATACGGCGCAGTTCGTGGAGAACTTCCCTGACGCAGCTCGGCACATCCTCTTCATTTACTGGTGTGCTGTCTGGACCGTCTGGCAGAGAATGGTGCACTGTCAAACCATCACCTGTGTCAGAGTCATTTTCCCCAGCTGTTTCTGTGCACTTGCCGAACTGTTCGTGCTCATCAATTGCCGGGAGGTCAGAGGTCAAACGCAATTTGTCTTCTGTTGTCACTGTGTGCTCGGATTCATGTACGACTTCGGGATTAGCACCAGAATCACGATCTTCAAGCAGCGCGTCAGAAGGGTAAGTCATTGACATGTTTCTTGACTCACGGTGTAGTTGAGCTCGTTGCCTGTCCCGATGTAATTGCGCTGGAGGTTTTCTCTTCCACGTTCCTTGTAAGCCCGTGCGCTGTGGTAATGGCTGACCGTGAGTGAAGCGCAGCACGACGACTGTCTGTCTTGCCATACCGTCCACTTTCCATGAAGACAGCATTTCTGTAGCCAGGAGTGTTGACATTACGCCCTCTACAGCAGCTGGGAGTCCAGTAACTGGCATTGTTTTCTACTTTGACGAAGAAGCTTCACAAACGTCAGGAGCCAAGCGGAGACGTGCTGCTCGGATGGCCAGAGCAGGGATAGTGAGGAGAGAGAGAGAGAGAGAGAGAGAGAGAGAGAGAGAGAGAGAGAGAGAGAGAGAGAGAGAGAGAGAGAGCACTTTATTTCGTTAGGTCACCGACCAATCAGAGAGAGAGAGAGAGAGAGAGAGAGAGAGAGAGAGAGAGAGAGAGAGAGAGAGAGAGAGAGAGAGAGAGAGAGAGAGAGAGACTTTGAATTCTTTATTGCAAGGCCGACGGCCCGTCACAATTTTTACAGTTGTTCTGAGCGTATTGCTTTTGTATACATGAACAATTTGGCGAAAGCAAAAAGAAAGAAAGTGAATATACATTCTTTAGTTTCCTTCTTGAAACACAGCTAAGTAAAGGTAGTGGTGGAGGGTGGGGGATGGGGGGGGGGGGGGGGGGGGTGTACATGGTGACCAAGAGTCAAGCAGGGGAGAGAGAGAGAGAGAGAGAGAGAGAGAGAGAGAGAGAGAGAGAGAGAGAGAGAGAGAGAGAGAGAGAGAGAGAGAGAGAGAGAGAGAGGGAGAGGGAGAGAGAGAGAGAGAGAGAGAGAGAGAGAGAGAGAAAGAGATTGATTGATTGATTGATTCTTTATTTATCAAGGATGAAATTTTAGGCATTTCTGCCTTTCTTACAAATTGTCCTTGCTCATAAAGAAATGAAAACATTGATAATTAAGACACAAAATACACAGTAGCTAATCCATGTACAACAGTTGGTAAGATATATGAAGAATATGATCAACAATGACAAAGATTTTAGTATATGTCTTTGACAGCTGTCAGCTCAGTGAGTCTTTAAGATCAAGCAATACGTGTCATATGTACAGGCGACAGAAGTGAGATCATCTGAATAGATAATCACGTATGGATGCTTTAAAAGACGTCAAGGAAGTATTGTTCCTAAGGTGCAATGGAAGTGTATTCCATATCATAACACCTGAATATGTAATACTGCCTTTGAAAATGTCTATTCTAGGTTGTGGTAGAATGAAAGTGTTGCGAGATAGTGAATGGCTTGTTTGGGGACGAATGAAGAGATCAGTAAGATACTTTGGTGCTTGTGAATGAGCAATTTTGTGCATAAGGATGCATTTATTGAGGACGAGGTGTTTTTGGAAGGGTAGTAAGCCAAGATTTTTTATCTTTTCATCCGTAGACAATGTTGAGTCGGAAATGGTAACCTTGGCAGCTCGTCTGTACAGTGATTTAATCTTGTTCAAGTGCACTGCCATAGAGCCATCCCATACTACAGATGCAAAATTAATATGGGAATTTATGTGTGCGTGAAGAAACATTATGCATGCATTGGTGGTGACAAAATGCCTCAGTTTGGAGAGAAGGAAAATGTTCTTAGCAATAGTTTTGCATAAGGAATTGACATGTTGTTCCCAAGTTAGTTGTTCATCAACAATTATGCCTAGCACTCTGTGTTCAGAAACTTGCTCAATGATTTCATTTTCTAGCATAAGGTTGATGGTTAGGGATTGTCGTTGACGTTTTTGTCTTGTAGTTAGGATCATGCACTTGGTTTTTGAGGGGTTTATGACCATTCTATTTGATGAACACCATTTTTGTAAATCATCAAGGGTAACGTTCAGGGTGCATTGGATGGAATTTATGCTTCTGTCACTTACGCTGATAATGGTGTCATCTGCAAACATAGTGCATTTGATACTTTCATTTGATATACTCAATGGTAGATCATTGATATACAAGCTAAAGAGCAATGGACCTAAAATTGAGCCTTGTGGAACCCCTGACTTTACCAATCGTCTCGAGGAATACGACCCGTTGACATAGACACATTGGCTTCTATGCGTCAAGTATGATCGGAAGAAGGAGACTGATGTTGGATTTTTCAAGTACATCGAGAGTTTATCAAGGAGAATTTCGTGGTCAACTAGGTCAAATGCCTTTTTCAAGTCCAAGAAAATGGTACCAGACAGTTCACGGTTGTTTATGGCTGATAGCCAGTCATTCACCAGGAAGGATAAAGCAGTTTGGCAGGAGTGATGGGAGCGAAAGCCGGATTGCAATTGATATAATAAGTCAAATTGGTCAAGATACGAGAAAAGATGTTTGTGAACGTGTCTTTCTAGTGGTTTGGAGATAAGAGGCAAAATTGAGATGGGACGGTAATCATCGGGTACTGAAGCAGTCTTAGATTTAGGCAATGGAATGACCTTGGCCTGCTGAAGACGAGACGGGAAGATACTGTTTCTTATACACAAGTTATAAATGTGTGTCAATGAAGGCAGTATGGCGGGGAGCGAAATTTTTAGTAAATGAGAACTGATGCCATCAAGGTCCGTGGATCGTTTGCTTGAAAGTTGAAAGATGTATTGCATCACCTCATGTGAGGTGACAGTAGGAATGTGGAATGCAGCATCATGAGGAAGTCTTTCATTACAGATAGAGAGAGAGAGAGAGAGAGAGAGAGAGAGAGAGAGAGAGAGAGAGAGAGAGAGAAAGACGAGACAGAGAGAGAGAGAGAGGGAGAGAGAGAGAGAGGGAGAGCGAGAGAGAGAGAGAGAAGAGAGAGAGAGAGAGAGAGAGAGAGAGAGAGGGAGAGAGAGAGAGGGGGGGGAGAGAGAGAGAGAGAGAGAGAGAGAGAGAGAGAGAGAGAGAGAGAGAGAGAGAGAGAGAGAGAGAGAGAGAGAGAGAGAGAGAGAGAGAGAGAGAGAGAGAGAGAGAGAGAGAGAGAGAGAGAGACCAAGGCGGCACGGTGGACGCCATATTGAAACTGCGATGATCCTCTTTCTTCAAGCTGAAATTCCCCGCCCCATGCTTTGTTCCTGGCGAGGCGCTGACCGCCAGGAGTCGCCCTATACGCTTAAGACGATCGGCGGAAGGCGGGCGTGCCACGCTATAGAGGCCGCTGTGTGCCGAACTGTGCCGGACTATCGCGATATGGAATCCACAGCCAGTCAGGTGCCTGGCGTTCCTGGCAGTCCTCGCGGCCGTGCACCATGGCGCTTGCATTGCAAGACGCCTCTCTGACGCTCTGCCCCCGCGTGCTCCTGGGCGAGAAATCCCATGCTAGGCCTCCGAAGTCGGCGATGGCGATCACCCATACCGCACAGAGAACATCCACGACTTCATTAATAGCCAACATTTTCCATTTAGGAGTTTTGGAGGCAGAGGCAAATTAGGTTGTCGTGATATCGATTGGGGGATTTTAATATTTGTTTCTTCTTTAATCATTCATGAGTTCCTGCTTGGTGCTATTTCTACGTACGTCTATGATTCAGTTGAAACGTGCTAAGTCATATTTACAAACTACCCATATTATTAAATACATGTGCTATCATGATTCCGTGAACAGTAGTTGGCAATGACATATTGACAACATAACAAACAACGACATAAATGAGATATCAGTAAATGCTGTTGACAACTGCTTGCTCAATGAATTCTAAAAGAAATGGGAACAGTGTGTCATGTATACAGAGTACATTGTACGCAGGCACAGTAGTAAACTTATCTGGAGAAATAATAACGTATGTAGTTTTTAAAGGACTCCAAAAGTTTTGTTTCTGAGGTGCAATGGGAGTCGGTTCCATATTAAAATACCTAAATATTCAGACTTCCGTTGTAAATGTTGTGGTAGAATGGCGGCATCGCGAGATGGTCAGCGGTTGATTTCGGCACTGTGACCAGAGCTCTGGCCCAGTGATTGCCGTGCTTGACCGGCGTTCGAAACTGCGCGGTTCCCAGAGTTGCATCCTTGTGCAAAATGCTTAACTATGACTGCTTCTCCCCATTCAGGGGTAACAGCGGGCACCTGAGAGGCCAGTGTTAGCAAATTGTAGTGCGAGTAATCCTTGTATGCGGCGTCACCATGTTTGTTGTGAGGTACCAGTGAAGACTTGATGAAACCGGCCTGTGATCAGGGGGTAAAGTGTAAAGCGGTTTGAGACTCAGACATGGGTATTGCGTTGCTGTATAAAACCTTTACCTTTTTAAGTATGCGTTTGTTCAGGACTAGGTGATTTTGGAAGGGTGGTAAACCAAGATTTGAGAATGTTTCGTCCATAGAAAATGTTGAGTGGGAAGCGAAAATCAAAGCATCTCGTCTGTGCAGCGATTATATCTTGTTCCAGTGTGCGGCCATGCAGCATCACACACAACAGCTGCAAAACTAAAATGGGGATTACGTAAGCGTGGAGAAATAGTGTACATGTATTAGTGTCTACAACAGACCTGACAGTTGTTTAGCATAAAGAATGTGTATGACTTTCCCAAGCTTCACGTTCATCAACGAGGCGCCGAGCATTCGTGATATTTGCCCCGTAGCTTCGGTCTCCAGCACAAGGTTGATGGCCAAATGTTGCCACGTGATTCTGACTGTAGTTAGGACCATGCATTTAGTTTTTGGATGACTTATAACTATTCCAGGGTGGATTGGATGGAATTTATGTTTTTATCGCTTACACTTATAATGATGTCATCGGCGAACTTATTGCACTTGACACGTGTGTTTGACATGCCCAGTAATGGATTACTGATACAGAAGTTGACGTGTGTTTGACATGCCCAGTAGCGGATTACTGATACACAAGCTGACGTGTGTTTGACATGCCCAGTAGTGGATTACTGATACACAAGCTGACGTGTGTTTGACATGCCCAGTAGTGGATTACTGATACACAAGTTGACGTGTGTTTGACATGCCCAAGAGTGGATTACTGATACACAAGTTGACGTGTGTTTGACATGCCCAGTAGTGGATTACTGATACACAAGCTGACGTGTGTTTGACATGCCCAGTAGTGGATTACTGATACACAAGCTGACGTGTGTTTGACATGCCCAGTAGTGGATTACTGATACACAAGCTGACGTGTGTTTGACATGCCCAGTAGTGGATTACTGATATACAAGTTGACGTGTGTTTGACGTGCCCAGTAGTGGAATACTGATACACAAGCTGACGTGTGTTTGACATGCCCAGTAGTGGATTACTGATACACAAGCTGACGTGTGCTTGACATGCCCAGTAGTGAATTACTGATACACAAGCTGACGTGTGTATGACATGCCCAGTAGTGGATTACTGATATACAAGTTGACGTGTGTTTGACATGCCCAGTAGTGGATTACTGATACACAAGCTGACGTGTGTTTGACATGCCCAGTAGTGGATTACTGATACACAAGCTGACGTGTGTTTGACATGCCCAGTAGTGGATTACTGATACACAAGTTGACGTGTGTTTGACATGCCCAAGAGTGGATTACTGATACACAAGCTGACGTGTGTTTGACATGCCCAGTAGTGGATTACTGATACACAAGCTGACGTGTGTTTGACATGCCCAGTAGTGGATTACTGATACACAAGCTGACGTGTGTTTGACATGCCCAGTAGTGGATTACTGATATACAAGTTGACGTGTGTTTGACATGCCCAGTAGTGGATTACTGATACACAAGCTGACGTGTGTTTGACATGCCCAGTAGTGGATTACTGATACACAAGCTGACGTGTGTTTGACATGCCCAGTAGTGGATTACTGATACACAAGCTGACGTGTGCTTGACATGGCCAGTAGTGAATTACTGATACACAAGCTGACGTGTGTTTGACATGCCCAGTAGCGGATTACTGATACACAAGCTGAGGAGCAACGGACCTAAAATTGGTCCATGTGGCATTCCTGACTACAGTTCGTCTTCAAGAAAACAATCCACTGAGACACATGCATTGGTTTCTATTAGTATAGAATGAACGAAAAAGGGAAACAACATTGGCGGTTTTGAAGATGAAAGAGAGTTTGCAGAGGAAAATGTTATGGTCCACTAGTTTAAAGACATTTTCACGTCCAAGAAAAATGTTGCAGGCAGTCTGCAGCTCTGGGGCGTTGACATCTAGTGGTTTGGTCAGCACGAGAAAGCAGTTTGGCACGTGTGGCTCGAGTTCACATTCTTTTTTTCTCCAGGACGTTACATACTGTTTCCTCCAGAACGTTACAGACTTTTCCCTTCAGGACATTACAGACTTTTCCCTCCAGGACGTTACAGACTTTTCCCTCCAGGACGTTACAGACTTTTCCCTCCAGGACGTTACAGACTTTTCCCTCCAGGACGTTACAGACTTTTCCCTCCAGGACGTTACAGACTTTTCCCTCCAGGACGTTACACTATTCCCTCCAGGACGTTACACTTTTTCCTCCAGGACGTTACAGACTTTTCCTTCCAGGACGTTACACTCTTTTCCCTCCAGGACGTTACACTTTTTCCTCCAGGTCGTTACACACTTTTCCCTTCAGGATATTACAGACTTTTTCCTTCAGGACGTTACAGACTTTTCCCTCCAGGACGTTACAGACTTTTCCCTCCAGGACGTTACAGACTTTTCCCTCCAGGACGTTACAGACTTTTCCCTCCAGGACGTTACAGACTTTTCCCTCCAGGACGTAACAGACTTTTCCCTCCAGGACGTTCCACACTTTTCCCTCCAGGACGTTACATATTTTCCCCTCTAGGACGTTACAGACTTTTCCCTCCAGGACGTTACAGACTTTTCCCTCCAGGACGTAACACTTTTCCCTCCAGGACGTTACAGACTTTTCCCTCCAGGACGTTACAGACTTTTCCCTCCAGGACGTTACAGACTTTTCCCTCCAGGACGTTACACTTTTCCCTCCAGGACGTTACAGACTTTTCCCTCCAGGACGTTACAGACTTTTCCCTCCAGGACGTTACACTTTTCCCTCCAGGACGTTACACTTTTTCCTCCAGGAAGTTACAGACTTTTCCCTCCAGGACGTTACAGACTTTTCCCTCCAGGACGTTACACTCTTTTCCCTCCAGGACGTTACAGACTTTTCCCTCCAGGACGTAACAGACTTTTCCCTCCAGGACGTTACAGACTTTTCCCTCCAGGACGTTACAGACTTTTTCCTCCAGGATGTTACAGACGTTTCCCTCCAGGACGTTACAGACTTTTTCCTCCAGGACGTTACAGATGTTTCTCTCCAGCCGTTACAGACTTTTTCCTCCAGGACGTTACAGACTTTTCCCTCCAGGACGTTACAGACTTTTCCCTCCAGGACATTACAGACTTTTCCCTTCAGGACATTACAGACTTTTCCCTCCAGGACGTTACAGACTTTTCCCTCAAGGACGTTACAGACTTTTCCCTCCAGGACGTTACAGACTTTTTCCTCCAGGACGTTACACTTTTCCCTCCAGGACGTTACACTCTTTTCCCTCCAGGACGTTACAGACGTTTCCCTCCAGGACGTTACAGACTTTTCCCTCCAGGACCTTACAGACTTTTCCCTCCAGGACGTTACAGACTTTTTCTTCCAGGACGTTACAGACTTTTTCCTCCAGGACGTTACAGACTTTTCCCTCCAGGACGTTACAGACTTTTCCCTTCAGGACATTACACTTTTCCCTCCATGATGTTACAGACATTTCCCTCCAGGACGTTACAGACTTTTCCCTCCAGGACGTTACAGACGTTTCCGTCCAGGACGTTACAGACTTTTCCCTCCAGGACGTTACAGACTTTTCCCTCCAGGACGTTACAGACTTTTTCCTCCAGGACGTTACAGACTTTTCCCTCCAGGACG
>JAWQFJ010017711.1:40000-82500 GCA_034096865.1 Theodoxus fluviatilis
AGAGACGCACTCAGAGATTTGCAACTGTTTACCACTTCTAATCTAGAATGTTATAGGTACCATCTCTCTCCTTCTGCCAAGTGACCTCCTTTCCGAAAGATCATGATTTTAGTTTTTTCAGTATTAACAGTAAGACCAAGCTTTTCCGACACACGTGCAAGGCGGTCCAGCTGGTTCTGAAGTCCACTTGGTGTTGTGGATACTAATGTGACGTCATCAGCAAAAAGCAGTGCAAATATTTCTGACATTCCAGGCATCATCTGGATGCCATGTTTGCCTTGTATACAATTAATATAGATTAAAAATAGGGAGCTGCTCTTCAAGGCACCTTGTTTCACGCCGGCCGGGCATGCAAAAAATTCTGACATGCTGTGGTTCCATCTAACAAGCCTGAACGTGAAAATACTTCGCTTTTAGCATTCTGTTGAATTTGGCCGACAGTCCGACTTTTCGGAGTGCTTTCCATAATTGTGAGCGGTCAACAGTAGTGCTATGGCATATAGGGTGAAAATGTGATCAAAAGTTGAGTGACCTGTTCGAAAGCTTGCCTGTTCTGAGCAAATTCTTCCCTCATTCTCTAACCATGTACGTAGTCTCCTTGTCAAAATATATTAGAAGACCTTGCTAAGGATAGGTAATAGGGAGATTCCTCTGTAATGATCAGGATCTAAGTTTTTTTCCTTTTTGTATATAGAGATAATTGACCTGGACCATTCTAAAGGACAATGTTGTTTCTCATATATGAAATTTAACAGTTTTGTCAGAAAATGTACGATTTTGTGTGTGCCTATTTTGAAGCACTCTTCTGGTATACCGTCAATGCCAGGAGCCTTGCCTGGCTTTACCCTGTGTAGAGCGGCTCGGACCTCATCTTCACTAATTGCATCATCAAGCTCTGAGTGAAGAAAGTCGTCCTTTTCATCAAAACTATCGTCAGGATTTAGTGCGACCTGCTGAAGAAGGTTTTGGACATTTGTTTCTATACATCTAAATCAATGTTCGGCGTACTGGCCGATTTCATGCTTACACTGCGTAGCATTGACCAAAATTTATCTGGGCGTTTTAGGCTTCTTACAAGAGCGAGGCTAGTTTCTGAGAAAAATTGGTTTTTCTTGTCTCTTAGCAGGCTTTTGTACCTTCGTCTGTAGTCTGTGTATGTTGTTTTATCGGTAGCTACTTTTGTTGCTCGGTACCGCCTTAGAGCTTTCCTAGATTTGAGCCTTGATTCTTTACTTTCGTCATCAAACCAGGATCTGGGTTTCTCAGCCGTCGACGATTTCCTAATTTTTTCTCCCGTTTTATGTACTGTGCACAAGAAGCTACGCTTTTCGTGTAAAGAGAGTGCGTCGTCAACATAGTTTTCTATTAGATTTGTTGCTCGGTATACGGCGTTACTAAAGTTTTGTCCATGTTCAAAAACTCGTTAACTTTGTTAGGATCCCACTGCAATTTGGATACCATCTTAGGTGTTGGTTCTAGATAACGTTTCCGAGGACCGAAGGACATTTCGAGGGGCATAAGATCGTATTCCATGCGTGTGGCTATGGTTAGATCCATGTCGATATGAAGAAGAGGAGCATTTATCAAACAATAGTCAACCACGCTTTCGCCTTGTGGCGAGATGTATGTACTGCTACTTTCTTTATCACTGTCAGGGCAACCATTTAGGATGCAGAGATGATGAATGATGCAGATATTTTTTAGAATTGATCCAAACGGATTAGTAGTTTCATCCTGAGATACTCTAGGCAAGGTAAAGTTGTTGCATATGCAGTCAATGCCTTCCTGTAGATCAGGGTCATCCTCAACTGTTTCAACGTGAATGTCCCACTTCCCCACTCTAGCATTTAAGTCGCCGCAAATAATGATGGTTGGCTCTGGACAGATATCTTGCACCTTAAGGATTGCCTGTTCTCCAAGAACCTCGAAGGAACATCGGGGCAAGGAACTTGGAAGCGCGTCATGTCTTCCTGTGCAGCGGATCTACGTGGCGCCACCTGGTAGTTCATAGTTTGTTCCTGGGCAACGCTGCTGCATCCAGCAAAGGCAGATGAAGCAAGCCGGGGTTCTGGCTCTATACCTGAGCTGTTTCCTTGACCTTGTGAAGGCGGTGCCGCCCAGTAAGATCCCCCGTGGTGTTCCTGTGCACGGACAATTGTATCGCTGTGCTGTCGAACTTTCTGGCTTGCACTTCTCCAGAATCCCGTGTCTGCCTTTGTCTGGCAAGTGCCTCCGATCTGCAGGGATGCCCGTCTTCGCCGCATCCCTGAACAAATCTTATTGTTCCAAACGAATGCCTGGTGGCCCTGTTGTCGCAGATCTCTCAATGTATGTGCTTGCCTGTACGTGACTTCCCCGGACACTTTTACCCCCATCCTTTTCAGGGTTCTCTGCCACTCTTCAAATTGGTAATCTTGTCCAGAATTGTGGCCACCTCAACGAGTATTGGTCGAGGTTTCCGAGAGCTTCTGCTTTCTGCTGGTGTACCTAGCCTCTAGACTTTCACGATTTCTCTCTCTGACCAAGCTACGCTAGGCACACTTGTTCGAAATAACTGGAGGACGATTTGTAAACAGTTGCAGTACGTCTCCCAGCTCTCTTCCCGGACTCCAAATAGATCCGAGTCCGTTGCGCCGTGTAACCGACTCCAATCCGTCTACTTCAACTTCAATGTTGAGCGTCTTTGTTTGCAGCTCGGCGTAGGTGTTGGTTGTTCAGGTGCACTTTCAGATTCTCCATCTCGGTTTGAAGGGCATTGTGTCCATCAAGCACTGATAGTCCCGCTGGTGCTGCTCCTCTACTCTGTGTAGGTGTGCGGCCAACCTTTTCATGTCTCTTTCGGTTCTTTCCATTCGGACTTGCGAGGCGTTAATCATCTCCTGTAGACGATTCTCTCACAGTGCGTGCAGTTCGTGGCACGTAGGTGCTGGAGCCTCGCGAGTGTCACCTGCAGTCATGTTCTCTCGTGTCGTTTCAGGCCCGGGGTCAGTTTCAATGTCGCCCCCTAGCAGGATAAGCGTGGAAGTGTCACGTAGAAGTATAGTATGGGCTGCAGTGCGTGGTGTGAGCACACACGAGAGGACTACAAGTGAGGAGAAGGATGCTACCAGTAAAATATGTACTGCCCAGGATCGAGGCCAGTGAACTCTCGTCATGAAGCACGAGCGAGATGATTCAAACTCATGAACCCTTGGTGGAAACTCATCATTTGATGCACGTGCTGAGCCGTGATTACGACCCTTCGGATCACGCCGTGCACGGGCTATGTGAAGGCCAGTGCGTACTCTGTACAACTGCACGTCTATTCCCATGTTTGGCCGCTGAGTTCCTTTCACATTTAGGATGAATTACATATTTCTGCCACAAAAGTATGATCAAACAAAAATTGCAATCACAAAAAACCCTCACCAAAATCAACGTGTTCTTCACACCAATCGACGATGTCTATCCGACAGGACACCACAATGGTTGTTTCCGAAAGTGCTGCGGCCACAGAGCAGCAGGATATTATATATGCCTGTGTGTTACAAATTTGTTGCGACTCGAGCTCTGTCTGGTTGCACCCGTTTACATCGGCGTCGAGGGCAGTAACAAAAACCTGCTTGGGAATGTCAAGGCCGCATCTGCAACGATCTCGCTCGGTCGTCGTCTGTGCTGGAGTCTACAGGCGTAGTCCCCCCCCCCCCCCCTCCACACACACACACACGTATACACAGTCACTCACACATACACATACACACACACACACAGACACACGTACTTACACATAAACACGCACATATACGAGCACACACGCACGCACACACACACACACACACACGCACACACACACACGTGCGCGCGCACACACACACACACACACATATAGTGCACACACACACACGCGCACGCACGCACGCACGCACACACACACACACACACACACACACACACACACACGCACACACACATGTACACGGGAGAGGAGGAGGTGGGGCACAGACGACGTCAGTATAGGAATAGCGAACTTGGGAGACTGGGGTTGGAGCAGGCAGGCCGTGGAGAGAGTTTGCAGTGAAACGCTCCGCACCCGCCACTTCTCTGGCACTGCTGTCAGGCATTGCACTGCTGGAACAAAGGCCGCCACTTGCTCTCTGATCCCTGTGTCCTTTGTGTCCTCGGTGTCCTAGGTTCCGTGTGTCCTGTGTATCCTGTGTGTCCTGTGTAACCTGTGTGTTCTATGTGTCCCGTGTGCTCTGTGTGTCCTGTGTAACCTGTGTGTCCTGTGTAACCTGTGTGTCCTGTGTGTTTTCGGTGTCCTGTGTGTCCTGTGTGTCCTGTGTCCTGCGTAACCTGTGTGTTATATGTGTCCCGTGTGCTCTGTGTGTCCTGTGTAACCTGTGTGTCCTGTGTAACCTGTGTGTCCTGTGTGTTCTCGGTGTCCTCTGTGTCCTGTGTCCTGTGTAACCTGTGTGTTGTATGTGTCCCGTGTGTTCTGTGTGTCCTGTGTAACCTGTGTGTCCTGGGTAACCTGTGTGTCCTGTGTGTTCTCGGTGTCCTGTGTGTCCTGTGTATCCTGTGTCCTGTGTAACCTGTGTGTTGTATGTGTCCCGTGTGTTCTGTGTGTCCTGTGTAACCTGTGTGTCCTGGGTAACCTGTGTGTCCTGTGTGTTCTCGGTGTCCTGTGTGTCCTGTGTATCCTGTGTGTCCTGTGTAACCTGTGTGTTGTATGTGTCCCGTGTGTTCTGTGTGTCCTGTGTGTTCTCGGTGTCCTGTGTGACCTGTGTATCCTGTGTGTCCTGTGTAACCTGTGTGTTCTCGGCGTCCTGTGTGTTCTCGGTGTCCTGTGTGTCCTACGTGTCCTGTGTATCCTGTGTGTTCTCGGTGTCCTGTGTATCCTGTGTATCCTGTGTGTTCTCGGTGTCCTGTGTGTCCTGTGTGTCCTGTGTGTTGTCGGTGTCCTGTGTAACATGTGTGTCATGTGTGTCCTGTGCAACCTGTGTAACGTGTTTGTCCTGTGTAACCTGTGTGTCCTGTGTAACCTGTGTGTCCTGTGTAACCTGTGTGTCCTGTGTATCCTGTGTGTCCTGTGTAACCTGTGTGTCCTGTGTAACCTGTGTGTCCTGTGTAACCTGTGTGTCCTGTGCAACCTGTGTAACGTGTGTGTCCTGTGTGTCCTCGGTGTCCTGTGAAACCTGTGTAACCTGTGTGTTCTCGGCGTCCTGTGTTTCTCGGTGTCCTGTGTGTCCTACGTGTCCTGTGTATCCTGTGTGTCCTGTGTGTTGTCGGTGTCCTGTGTAACATGTGTGTCCTGTGTGTCCTGTGCAACCTGTGTAACGTGTTTGTCCTGTGTAACCTGTGTGTCCTGTGTAACCTGTGTGTCCTGTGTAACCTGTGTGTCCTGTGTATCCTGTGTGTCCTGTGTAACCTGTGTGTCCTGTGTAACCTGTGTGTCCTGTGTAACCTGTGTGTCCTGTGCAACCTGTGTAACGTGTGTGTCCTGTGTGTTCTCGGTGTCCTGTGCAACCTGTGTAACCTGTGTGTTCTCGGTGTCCTCTGTGTCCTGTGTATCCTGTGTGTCCTGTGTAACCTGTGTAACCTGTGTGTCCTGTGTGTACTCGGTGTCCTCTGTGCCCTATGCAACCTGTGTGTTCTCGGTGTCCTCTGTGTCCTGTGCAACCTGTGTAACCTGTGTGTCTAGTGTGTTCTCGGTGTCCTCTGTGTCCTGTGTATCCTGTGTAACCTGTGTGTCCTGTGTAACCTGTGTGTCCTGTGTAACCTGTGTGTCCTGTGTAACCTGTGTGTCCTGTGTAACCTGTGTGTCCAGTGTCTCCTGTGTGACCTGTGTGTTCTGTGTATTCTCGGAGTCCTGTGTATCCTGTGTGTTCTGTGTGTCCTATGTGTCCTGTGTACCTTGTGTGTCCTGTGTACCCTGTGTGTCCTGTGTAACCTATGTGTCCTTTGTACCCTGTGTGTCCTGTGTCCCTGTGTGTGTGTCCTGTGTGTCCTGTGTCCTGTGTCACTGTGTGTCCTGTGTGTCCTCTGTGTCCTGTGTAACCTGTGTGCCCTGTGTCATGTGCGTCCTGTGTGTTCTCTGTGTCCTGTGTGTCCTGTGTCCCGTGTGTCCTGTGTGTTCTCGGTGTCCTGTGTGTCCTGTGTCCCGTGTGTCCTGTGTGTTCTCGGTGTCCTGTGTGTCCTGTGTCCCGTGTGTCCTGTGTGTTCTCGGTGTCCTGTGTGTCCTGTGTCCCGTGTGTCCTGTGTGTGTGTCCTGTGTATCCTGTGTCCTGTGTGTCCTGTGTGTTCTGTGTGTCCTGTGTCCCTGTGTAACCTGTGTGTGTCCTGTGTGTCCTGTGTCCCGTGTGTCCTGTGTTCTGTGTCCTGTGTGTCCTGTGTCCCGTGTGTCCTGTGTGTTCTCGGTGTCCTGTGTCCCGTGTGTCCTGTGTGTCTATGTGTCCTGTGTGTCCTGTGTGTTCTCGGTGTCCTGTGTGTCCTGTGTCCCGTGTGTCCTGTGTGTTCTCGGTGTCCTGTGTGTCATATGTGTCCTGTGTATCCTGTGTGTCCTGTGTAACCTGTGCGTCCTGTGTGTTCTCGGTGTCCTGTGTGACCTGTGTCCCGTGTGTCCTGTGTGTCCTGTGTGTTCTCGGTGTCCTGTGTGTCCTGTGTCCCGTGTGTCCCGTGTGTCCTGTGTGTTCTCGGTGTCCTGTGTGTCCTGTGTCCCGTGCGTCCTGTATGTTCTCGGTGTCCTGCGTGTCCTGTGTCCCGTGTGTCCTGTGTGTTCTCGGTGTCCTGTGTGTCCTGTGTCCCGTGTTTCCTGTGTGTTCTCGGTGTCCTGTGTCCTGTGTAACCTGTGTGTTCAATGTGTCCCGTGTGTTCTGTGTGTCCTGTGTAACCTGTGTGTCCTGGGTAACCTGTGTGTCCTGTGTGTTCTTGGTGTCCTGTGTGTCCTGTGTATCCTGTGTTCTGTGTAACCTGTGTGTTGTATGTGTCCCGTTTGTTCTGTGTGTCCTGTGTAACCTGTGTGTCCTGGGTAACCTGTGTGTCCTGTGTGTGTCCTGTGTCTTGTCTGTGTCCTGTGTGTGTCCTGTGTGTTGTCTGTGTCCTGTGTGTTGTCTGTGTCCTGTGTGTTGTCTGTGTCCTGTGTGTCCTGTGTCCCTGTGTGTCCTGTGTCCCTGTGTGTCCTGTGTCCTGTGTGTCTGTGTCCTGTGTGTCCTGTGTCCTGTGTACCTGTGTGTCTCGGTGTCCTGTGTGTCCTGTGTCCTGTGTGTGTCCTGTGTCCTGTGTGTCCTGTGTGTTGTCGGTGTCCTGTGTAACCTGTGTGTCCTGTGTGTCCTGTGTCCCTGTGTGTCCTGTGTCCTGTGTGTCCTGTGTCCCTGTGTGTCCTGTGTCCCTGTGTGTCCTGTGTCCCTGTGTGTCCTGTGTCCCTGTGTGTCCTGTGTCCCTGTGTGTCCTGTGTCCCTGTGTGTCCTGTGTGTCCTGTGTGTCCTCGTGTCCTGTGATCCTGTGTCCTGTGTGTCCTGGCGTCCTGTGTTTCTCTGTGTCCTGTGTGTCCTACGTGTCCTGTTTCTCCTGTGTGTCCTGTGTGTCTCGTGTGTCCTGTGTACATGTGTGTCTGTGTGTCCTGTGTCCCTGTGTACGTGTGTGTCCTGTGTCCCTGTGTGTCCTGTGTGACCTGTGTGTCCTGTGTCCCTGTGTGTCCTGTGTCCCTGTGTGTCCTGTGTAACCTGTGTGTCCTGTGTAACCTGTGTGTCCTGTGTAACCTGTGTGTCCTGTGCAACCTGTGTAACGTGTGTGTCCTGTGTGTTCTCGGTGTCCTGTGCAACCTGTGTAACCTGTGTGTTCTCGGTGTCCTCTGTGTCCTGTGTATCCTGTGTATCCTGTGTATCCTGTGTAACCTGTGTGTCCTGTGTGTACTCGGTGTCCTCTGTGCCCTATGCAACCTGTGTGTTCTCGGTGTCCTCTGTGTCCTGTGTATCCTGTGTACCCTGTGTGTCCTGTGTACCTGTGTGTCCTGTGTAACCTGTGTGTCCTGTGTAACCTGTGTGTCCTGTGTAACCTGTGTGTCCAGTGTCTCCTGTGTGACCTGTGTGTTCTGTGTATTCTCGGAGTCCTGTGTATCCTGTGTGTTCTGTGTGTCCTATGTGTCCTGTGTAACTTGTGTGTCCTGTGTAACCTGTGTGTCCTGTGTAACCTATGTGTCCTTTGTAACCTGTGTGTCCAGTGTATCCTGTGTAACGTGTGTCCTGTGTGTTCTCGGTGTCCTGTGTGTCATATGTGTCCTGTGTATCCTCTGTGTCCTGTGTAACATATGTGCCCTGTGTAACATGTGCGTCCTGTATGTTCTCGGTGTCCTGTGTGTCCTGTGTCCCGTGCGTCCTGTGTGTTCTCTGTGTCCTGTGTGTCCTGTGTCCCGTGTGTCCTGTGTGTTCTCGGTGTCCTGTGTGTCCTGTGTCCCGTGCGTCCTGTATGTTCTCGGTGTCCTGTGTGTCCTGTGTCCCGTGTGTCCTGTGTGTTCTCGGTGTCCTGTGTGTCCTGTGTCCCGTGTGTCCTGTGTGTTCTCGGTGTCCTGTGTCCCGTGTGTCCTGTGTGTTCTCGGTGTCCTGTGTGTCCTGTGTCCCGTGTGTCCTGTGTGTTCTCGGTGTCCTGTGTGTCCTGTGTCCCGTGTGTCCTGTGTGTTCTCGGTGTCCTGTGTCCCGTGTGTCCTGTGTGTTCTCGGTGTCCTGTGTGTCCTGTGTGTTCTCGGTGTCCTGTGTGTCCTGTGTCCCGTGTGTCCTGTGTGTTCTCGGTGTCCTGTGTGTCATATGTGTCCTGTGTATCCTGTGTGTCCTGTGTAACATATGTGCCCTGTGTAACCTGTGCGTCCTGTGTGTTCTCGGTGTCCTGTGTGTCCTGTGTCCCGTGTGTCCTGTGTGTTCTCGGTGTCCTGTGTGTCCTGTGTCCCGTGTGTCCTGTATGTTCTCGGTGTCCTGTGTGTCCTGTGTCCCGTGCGTCCTGTATGTTCTCGGTGTCCTGTGTGTCCTGTGTGTTATCGGTGTCCTGTGTGTCCTGTGTCCCGTGTGTCCTGTGTGTTCTCCGTGTCCTGTGTGTCCTGTGTCCCGTGTGTCCTGTGTGTTCTCGGTGTCCTGTGTGTCCTGTGTCCCGTGTGTCCTGTGTGTTCTCGGTGTCCTGTGTCCCGTGTGTCCTGTGTGTTCTCGGTGTCCTGTGTGTCCTGTGTCCCGTGTGTCCTGTGTGTTCTCGGTGTCCTGTGTAACCTGTGTGTTCTCGGTGTCCTGTGTAACCTGTGTGTTCTGTGTGTCCTGTGTGTCCTGTGTGCCTTGTGTGTCGTCTGTGCCCTGTGTTTCGTCTGTACCTTGTGTGTGGTTTGTGTTCTGCATGTCGTCTGTGTCCTGCATGTCGACTGTGTCCTGTGTGTCATGTGTCTCCGCTGTGTATTCGGTGTCCTGTGTGTTCTGTGTGCCCAGTGTGTCCTGTGCGTCCTGCGTGTCGTCTGTGCCCTGTTTATCCTGCGTGTCTTCCGTGTTTTGTGTGTCCTATTTGCCCTGTGTGTCCTGTGTGTTATGTGTGTACTGTGTGCCGCATGTGTTCTGTTTGTCATGTGTGTCTTCTGTGTCCTGTATGTCTTGTGTGTCCTGTGTGACCTGTGTGTTCTCCGTGTCCTGTGTGCCCTCAGCGCTCTCAGTGTCTTGTGTGTCTGTGTATCTTGTGTCCTGTGTGTCTTGTGTGTCCTCTGTGTCTCTTGTGTCCTGTGTGTCTTGTGTGTCTGTGTATCTTGTGTCCTGTGTGTCTTGTGTGTCTGTGTATCTTGTGTCCTGTGTGTCTTGTGTGTCCTCTGTGTCTCTTGTGTCCGGTGCTTCTTGTGTGTCCTCTCTGTATTCTTCGTGTCCTGTGTGTCTCCTGTGTCCTGTGCCTGGACGAGGGGAGACGAGGAAGACACGAACGATATCTGTGGTCAGGTTGTCAAGGGCTCCCATCTGGCTCCACTCCTCTGCTAGCCTGCAGCTCCCCCTAGCTTCCCCATTCTTGGAATCGTTCTCTTTTCCAAACAAAAGTGTGTGCGTGTGTGTGTGTGTGTGTGTGTGTGTGTGTGTGTGTGTGTTCTTGGATGAAGGGCCCTCATGCAAGTGTAGTGGACAGAGTGCAGCAGAGGACCATGCAGTGTTGCGGCCTAGCTGTCCTTGCTCCTCAGTCCCTTCCCGAATCAAGCGTCCCTGGAAAGAGATCCGTGTATAAGCTGTCACATTCACTCAAGTTGTTGGCAAGGTGGCCGAGAGGAATGAGTGAACGCTCGAGCAGATGCACCGCCAATAGCAGCGTTCTCAGTCGTGGGTTTTCCCCAATGGGAAGGCGGCTCGGCCTCAGGGAAGGGTATTTGGACAGGCGCGGCGCGGCGTGAGCAATGGAGAACAGGTGCCACTTCGTAACCCGATCACACGCAGCACTGGGAAGGAGGTCTCGACTGCGGGGCAGGATGGCTGGAGGTGCACTGCCTCCTGTGGGCTGCATTCAAATGCTCCAGCCCAGCTCTCAGTGGACAGTCCTAACACTGTTATCAGACAGTCCTGACAATCCCACTGAACAGTCTTGGCCCTGTTATCATAGGGTCCTGACAATCCCACTGGACAGACTTGGCACTGTTATCAGACAGTCCTGACAATCCCACTGGACAGACTTGGCACTGTTATCAGACAGTCATGACAATCCCACTGGACAGTCTTGGCACTGTTATCAGACAGTCCTGACAATCCCACTGAACAGTCTTGGCCCTGTTATCATAGGGTCCTGACAATCCCACTGGACAGACTTGGCACTGTTATCAGACAGTCATGACAATCCCACTGGACAGTCTTGGCCCTGTTATCATAGGGTCCTGACAATCCCACTGAACAGTCTTGGCCCTGTTATCATAGGGTCCTGACAATCCCACTGGACAGTCTTGGCACTGTTATCAGACAGTCCTGACAATCCCACTGGACAGTCTAGCACTGTTATCAGACAGTCCTGACAATCCCACTGGACAGTCTTGGCACTGTTATCAGATAGTCCTGACAATCTCACTGGACAGTCTAGCACTGTCATCAGATAGTCCTGACAATCCCACTGGACAGTCTAGGTCTGTCATCAGATAGTCCTGACAATCCCACTGGACAGTCTTGGCACTGTTATTAGCATGTCCAATTGGCCGTCCAACAGCGGGGACAAATTGAAAAACGATGGGTTCATCCCTATCGAAGCCACGTACAAAAAAGAACATCGTCATTTTGACTAAAAAATCACACCTACTTCATGAGAAATGGACAAGGATTCGATATATATGCTTTTTGTTTTTGTTGATCTTGTGTAGGGGATTAAATTTGTGTTTTAATGCGAATTTTTCAGCGTGTTTGCGTCACCATTTTCGCGCCTACTTTTGAAAACACTGGTCAACGTCAAATCGCATTTCCTGCTCAGTTACTTTACAAACAACGCTGAAAGTTGCAGGATCGGCAGAGGAATGAATGCTCATTTCAACAGTGGGAAGAATATGCGTTTCCATCCTATTCGTTGAAAGATATCAAGGTAAGAAAACAGCAGTTCAACTTGTTTTTATGATGTAAGGAATTGTGTGAAACTTATTCACCTAGCACACTCAGATTTATATTCTCTGTTCATTGCTGTTATTTTTTACGTTGAACGAAGAGACGGGACGGCGTGTTTAAAGTGTGCTACCCTTCACCGAGTCCACCAACAGTTTATCATCATTTGAGCGCGACATGAAACCACAAATTCCACTTTGGCTGATAAAGAGAGGAAACCTTTTTAATGAATTCACCTTGCACATTCAAATTTGACATCAACGTTCAATTCTTAACATGCTGTTATCAATACAATATTTTTTTACTGAGCGTAGAGACGGGATGGCATGTTTACAGTTTACTACCCTTCAACTTCTCTACTTCGCCGAGTCGTTCATCGACTCGATCTATATATATAGCATGTTCAATTGGCCGTCCAACAGCGGAGACAAATTGAAAAAACGATGGGTTCATCTCTATCGAAGCCACATACAAAAAAGAACATTGTCTTTTTTACTTTAAAAAAGCACACCTACTTCATGAGAAATGGACAAGGATTCGATATATATGCTTTTTGTTTTTGTTGATCTTGTGTAGGGGATTAAATTCGTAATTTAATGCGAATTTTTCAGAGCGTTTGCGTCTCCCGCAGAATGGCACCATTTTCGCGCCTACTTTTGAAAACACTGCTGGTCAACGTCAAATCGCATTTCCTGCTCAGTTACTTCACAAACAACGCTGAAAGTTGCAGGATCGGCAGAGGAATGAATGCTCATTTCAACAGTGGGAAGAACATGTATTTCCATCCATCTCCCCGAAAGGTAAGAAAACAGCAGTGCAACTTGTTTTTATGATGTAAGGAATTGTATGAAACTTATTCACCTCGTACACTCACATTTATATTCTCTATGACACAGTAAAGTGTATCAAGCTGATTCACCTGTTTCGACAGATTTAAAATCTATTAAGCTCTCAACTTGCTTATGTCAATTGTTTTTCATCTACATTGAGCGGATAGCCGGAATGACGTACAATTCACAGGGTTTGCCGATCGACGTGCGGTTTGGCACGCGATGGCTGAAAGACTACACAACCTGACTCCAAGTCGACAAATTACCAGAAACATGACAACATATTATTGTAAACACCGCATCTGTTTCTACTGAGCCATATTTATGCACAACAGGTGCCTTGTTGGCTTCATTTGCTCTGTTTACATTGACTCATTGCGCTCGATGCGCTTTCATCCCACTACTTAGTCAATCGCAGTGTCGCCACTCCAGACGTCATATTGTTAATAAATGCTTGTTAATTTCTTTTGCTGAAAACCAATCACTTATCCTCGGAGTCACACAGTTGTGTCTGTGAATGAACGTCCAGGCCGAAATGTGGAACTAATGCCGTGTTCTATTCAGTGAATCCTAGCTCCGACTTTATGTGTCCAGGTGCTTGACTACTTGCTGCATCAGTGTCAGTCGACTTTGTTTTAACCATCATGATGATAACCCTGTGCTCAGGTTCCATCTGAGTTCAGATAATCGATCTGACAGATACTTTTAAAAAGATCTTACTGGTTCTATTGCCACACTAGATGTGTATTCTCCATTCCTATGTGCTCGCGAAACAACTTCGACCACGCCGAGATCTGTCGCTTTTGATTTGACAGTGTGGCGTTGGCGCAAAGATTATAGGTTACCTATATTCTTTGGTTGGCGTGCGAGAAGCAAACATGTAGACCTACATGTATATATCAGTCGGGGCTAAACTTAATAGAGTATCCGACCACAGACTTTGCAAATGTTCTCTTTCAGATGATTGGATAACTAGTGGCACGCACTTTGTTTAAAGTTAAACTTAACTGCCTTACTCAATTTGGTTGAGCTTATTTCTTGAGAGAAAAAACTTTGTGTAGTAATGCAGCCAAAAATGGTGTCACAGTAATGTAAGAAATTAGGAAATGTTGTTGCAAAACTTAGCAAGTTTGTAGGAGCTCGATCTGCTACACACACACACGCACACAAAATCTATATCCTACACCTTATCAGCAGTACATTGATGGGTGAGTGGATAATACTTTCTGTTTGTGTTTTGCTGCAGCAGTTCGTGTATTTGTGTGTGTGTGTGTGTGTGTGTGTGTGTGTGTAGTGACTGTATCTTGCTTGCATATCCCTTCACATTCTACAAGTATGTTGTGTGTATATTTCACTTAAGCGTGAATTATCATGACATGTATTTGCAGTTTCCCTATTCAACTGCTGCATCAAATAACTTAATTCAAGTACTGATCACTGCATGCATTACTTGTTGTTGCTGCTGTTGCTGTTATGTTTCATGAATAAATAAGTAAGTAAATAAATGAATGAATAAATAGATAAATATATACATGTTTTAAATTTGCTGAATATATCATTTTACTTATATCAACATTGCATTTTGCAGGGGGTCCTTGACTGCTTGGGATGCAAGTTCAACAATAGTCAGGGTGAAATCTTGCAGCCTCCTCATGTCTCTGGAGAGGAAGGAGGAGCAGCCTTGAGGAAGATTTTCTGCAATTTCCTGGCTGTGAACCTACTGATAGCTTTACTGTTTTGTGAAAGTGACTATGAAGTAATACTGACAACATGTCTTCAGTACCTAAAGGGTGTTCCATAGTTCTACAGAAGTTCTTCATAAAGTGCAATCTGGTTTACTATGTAATAATTATAATGACACTTTTACAAGAATGAGTGTGTGTGTGTGTGTGTGTGTGTGTGTGTGTGTGTGTGTGTGTGTGTGTGTGTGGATGTGGTGTGGGTGTGGTGTGTTGTGGGTGTGGTGTGGGTGTGGTGTGGTGTGGTATGGTGTGGGGGGGTGGGAGGTGTGAGTGTGGTGTGGGTGTGTGTGGTGGGTGTGTGTGTGTAGTGGGTGTGGGTGTGGGGGTGGGGGTGGTGTGTGTGTGTGGTGGGTGGGTGTGTGTGGTGTGGGTGCGGTGTGGGTGGGTGTAGTGTGGGTGTGTGGTGTGTGCTGATTCTCAATGAAATCAACAGACCACAATACCCAATGTGAACTCTATGTTGAGAGAGCAAACAAAATGCTGCAGTTTGTAAGTTTGTGTTGAATTGTGTATTGCCAATGCTTACAATCCTATGTTCAAATGTGCAAGTAGCATAAAGGGGTCTGCTTTGTGCCTAGTGGGTCTTCATGCTGCAGGTGTCATTTTCAGCACATCACTTTATGGGACAATAATTATGAAGTTATGTTATCATCTAGTAAATATATTCTGTTCAAGACTATTTATCAACCTACAGGTCTAAAAAATATGCTAAGATTTTTGCATTCATGTTTACATGGTCAGTGTATGCCCGGAGATGAGGTTTTCCATTTACCCAACATATATGTTAGCTTTGTGCAAACAGAATACACATCAAGTTAATGTCAGTGGCCCTGGCCACATAATTAGAATGCTCAACCTGCAGTTGTTTTGTGACTAATACGTGAAGAATCTCAAACATGCATATGGCTTTTATTGAGTATCATCCCTGAGCAATGAGCTAAATTCACAGTGCCAGGGACAGTTGGGAACTATCATGTTAGAGCATACATCCACAACCTAGATGCATGCTTCCCACCGAGGGGAAATTGTTTTTATGCATCACATACTTTTCCCCAATGACCAGGGGGTAAAAAGTGCAGTTTAAAAGCCCAGACAAAGAAAAAGAGGCAGGATAAAATCAGGTACCTTTACCTCAATTACATGCTGCCACTAACAATAAGACTATGCTATCAATGTAACCAATTTTGCAAAATGCAGATGACAAAAATATTCAAATGTATGCAAATTAGATCACTTGATGAGTAGAATTTGTGCTTGTATTTGAGTTTAGAGCATCTTTAATGATTCAACTTATGAATGATGCTAATAACTCAACACATTTATGATTTACCTATGTATTTTGTTTTTCATGCAAATTAATTAATTTAAATATGCAAATGATACTGAATTGCATGTAGCTTGTTATTCAAAATTAGCCTTTCATTGTGAACAATACAATTTTTACAATTTAGTAATTTATTTTCATGGGATTCTTTCCTAAACTTTTAAAAAACCATGCACTATTAAAATAAGCAAATTTATGCAATATATAGCAAGGCATGATACAGAGACTCTTCCAATTGGTGCCTTTGTATTCCTCACCTAAAAATGTGTGTGCACACCAATTATCACAAAGATATATCGTCTGCTTGGGAAATTACAGCAAAAAAACTACGAATTTTGTCATTTTTCTGGTCCACCGGCTTTGTTCTTTGTCTCTACATTGAAAATGTCCCCCAGAAGAGGGCATTGGTGGGCTGCAACTCTGGATCTACTGGGGCGATTTTCAAAATTCAAACTGTTCTGTGCTTAGAATCATTAGCTTTATGAACCAAAGTTAGTGGCATAACTGTGCCGTTTGTAGAAAATTTTCGATTGGACATAAAACCAGGTCACTGAGATGGCAATGTTGGCAGACTGCTGTGCGATTCACCCTTGTATGCGGGTGAGAGCCCCAGCATCGGGTTGGAATGCTCCCCAGGGAGCGGAGTTGGTGCTGGTACCTGACTGTGTGCGTCTTATCTGTCTGTCACTTTTTTGTTGTGGCGCTATGTGGCGAGATCACCCCCCCCCCCCCCCCCTCCCCCTCCCCCTTTCTCCCTTGGTGTTTACTAACCTGTGGTATGTAAATTAGTGTGGCCGCCAACCGTGCTAAAAATAGTAACAATAGTATGTTGTGGCTTGCCGGCCATAGTTTCACTGTGTATTCAAGGGTTGAGTTAAGAATTGGCCCATCGCGTCTCTCTACGCGGTTCATAAGGGGCGAGTGACTAAAGACACCGGAACTTGCATGACGTTTGCTCTGAACTGTTCTAGTGATTTTTGTGCTTAATGGCCTTTCATAGCCTAAAGAGGTAGCTGGGCGTAAGACACCATCCATCTATCCAATCATCGCAAACTTGGTACATGCTCGATGCTAGTACGGAGCGGAGACGTGTGATTGCCTCCATTTCCAAAACGTGAATGGAGAGTTCCGGAGATAGACCTTGGCTTTATATGGGGACCATGTGATTGGACAGTGAGGTAAATTGGGCGTGGCCCGAGTGTATCCATTGGATGGGAAGGCTCTAGAATCTAAGGCGTTTGCGCTTTGGGTATATAAACCCCGACCGCCAGTGGCAGGCGTGCGAAATTCAACCAACCACAGAAGACCATCACCATGTGTAAAGCGCCGCCTCTCTCTCTGCTCCACGGCGTCCGAAATTACGAAGCGTCTCCCCGCTCCATGCCATCTGAAGTGCAAAGCGTCTGCCTCAGGGTCAAGTCGAGTCATCGCGCTCCACGGCGTCTGAAACTATGAAGCGTCTCTCCACTCCGCGCCGTCTGGAGTGCAAGCGTCTCTCCGCTCCACGCCGTCTAAAGTGCTAGCGTCTCTCCGCTCCTCGTCCAGTTGAAACTCACTTTCGTCGCTTGTGCACCCGTTGGCCCCCTACTCCCTTTTCTCCCACCCCCTCTCTCCCTCGCCTGCATTACTAAAGCCGCTGCTACAGTCGTCCCGAAGGTAGGAACCTTTGTGTAAGTGGATTTAACGTGAACACGAATTGGCCACCTCGCTTTAGGATTACCACGTGTTTTCGGCGGACACAACCTATGATTCAGTTAAGTTAAATTTTGATTGGTTGGCGAGCCACAACTATTTATTCCATATCGAATATTGAATAGAATTATTGCTTCTTGATTGACATTACTAACATTTAATTATCAATGTTCATTGTTGCTAGATCAAACTAAAGTGATTTCATTTTGACCTTTGTCCTCACCGTTTTTTCTGTCGTGTTCCATCTTTGATAGAACGAATGCTTGAGATAGTGTTACTAGTTTGACTGTGTGAGTGCATATTCCCCTAGACCCTTATTCAGAAACGAGCCAAGTCGAACTTTGCAACAAAGGATTGATCAAGCTGCCCAGTGATCAGGAGGTAAGTGTAAATCGGTTTGAGGCCCAGTGATCAGGAGGTGAGTGTAAATCGGTTTGAGACCGAGACATGGGTGATGTCGCTGTATTAAACCAAACCTTTGCAGGTTTTTACTTTATACAGTCCCGACAATCCCACTGGACAGTCCTAACTCTCATCAGAATGTCCTCATGAAAGAAATGGACAGTCTCGGCATTCACACTGGACAGTCCTAACACTCTCATCAGAATGTCCTCATGAAAGAAATGGACAGTCTCGGCATTCACACTGGACAGTCCTAACACTCTCATCAGTATGTCCTCATGAAAGAAATGGACAGTCTCGGCATTCACACTGGACAGTCCTAACACTCTCATCAGAATGTCCTCATGAAAGAAATGTACAGTCTCGGCATTCACACTGAACAGTCCTAACACTCTCATCAGAATGTCCTCATGAAAGAAATGGACAGTCTCGGCATTCACGCTGGACAGTCCTAACACTCTCATCAGAATGTCCTCATGAAAGAAATGGACAGTCTCGGCATTCACTGAACAGTCCTAACACTCTCATCAGAATGTCCTCATGAAAGAAATGAACAGTCTCGGCATTCACACTGGACAGTTCTAACACTCTCATTAGAATGTCCTCATGAAAGAAATGGACAGTCTCGGCATTCACACTGGACAATTTTCACACTCTCATCAGACAGTTTTGACACTCTCATTAAAAACTATTGACAATCTCATTAGATAGCCTTGACACCCCACTAGACAGTCTTGACACTGTCATCAGTCAATCTTGTCACTGTCAATAGACGGCCTTGACACTGGCATTACACAGTCTTGACACTGGCATTACACAGTCTTGACACTGGCATTACACAGTCTTGACACTGGCATTACAGAGTCTTGACACTGGCATTACACAGTCTTGACACTGGCATTACACAGTCTTGACACTGGCATTACACAGTCTTGACACTGGTATTACACAGTCTTGACACTGGCATTACACAGTCTTGACACTGGCATTACACAGCCTTGACAATGCCTTTAGACAGTCTTGACACTGGCATTACAGTCTTGACACTGACATTACACAGTCTTGACACTGGCATTACACAGTCTTGACACTGGCATTACACAGTCTTGACACTGGCATTACACAGTCTTGACACTGGCATTACACAGTCTTGACACTGGCATTACACAGTCTTGACACTGGCATTACACAGTCTTGACACTGGCATTACACAGCCTAGACACTGGCATCACACAGTCTTGACACTGACATTACACAGTCGTGACACTGGCATTACACAGTCTTGACACTGACATTACACAGTCTTGACACTGACATTACACAGTATTGACACTGACATAACACAGTCTTGACACTGACATTACACAGTCTTGACATTGACATTACACAGTCTTGACACCGACATTACACAGCCTTGACACTGACATTACACAGTCTTGACACTGGCATTACACAGTCTTGACACTGGCATTACACAGTCTTGACACAGACATTACACAGTCTTGACACCGACATTACACAGTCTTGACACTGACATTACACAGTCTTGACACCGACATTACACAGTCTTGACACTGGCATTGCACAGTCTTGACACTGGCATTACACAGTCTTGACACTGGCAATTCACAGTCTTGACACTGACATTACACAGTCTTGACACTGACATTACACAGTCTTGACACTGACATTACACAGTCTTGACACTGACATTACACAGTCTTGACACTGACATTACACAGTCTTGACACTGGCATTACACAGCCTTGACACTGGCATTACACAGTCTTGACACTGGCATTACACAGTCTTGACACTGACATTACACAGTCTTGACACTGGCATTACAAAGTCTTGACATTCATTACACAGTCTTGACACTGGCCTTACACAGTCTTGACACTGGCATTACACAGTCTTGACAATGCCTTCAGACAGTCTTGACATTCATTACACAGTCTTGAGACTGGCCTTACACAGTCTTGACACTGGCATTACACAGTCTTGACACTGGCATTACACAGTCTTGACACTGGCATTACAGAGTCTTGATAATGCCTTTAGACAGTCTTGACACTGCCTTTAGACAGTCTTGACACTGCCTTTAGACAGTCTTGACATTCATTACACAGTAGTGATACTGGCATTACACAGTCGTGAGACTGTCATTAGACATTGATGACACTGTCATTAGACAGTCATGACACGGTCATGAGATAGTTTTGACACTTTCATGGGACAGTTCTGGAATCTCAGCTCACTCACTGAGCAGTGTCAGCACACTCACTATGCAGTGACAGCACACTCACTATGCAGTAACAGCACACTCACTATGCAGTGACAGCACACTCACTATGCAGTGACAATACACTTCCTGTGCAGTGACAGCACACTCACTATGCAGTGACAGCACACTCACTATGCAGTGACAGCACACTCACTATGCAGTGACAGCACACTCACTATGCAGTGACAGCACACTCACTATGCAGTGACAGCACACTCACTATGCAGTGACAGCACACTCACTATGCAATGACAGTACACTCACTATGCAGTGACAGCACACTCACTATGCAGTGACAGTACACTCCCTGTGCAGTGACAGCACACTCACTATGCAGTGACAGTACACTCACTATGCAGTGACAGCACACTCACTATGCAGTTACAGCACACTCACTATGCAGTGACAGCACACTCCCTGTGCAGTGACAGAACACTCCCTGTGCAGTGACAGTACACTCCCTGTGCAGTGACAGTACACTCACTATGCAGTGACAGTACTCTCCCTGTGCAGTGACAGTAGACTCATTATGCAGTGACAATACACTCCCTGTGCAGTGACAGTACACTCCCTGTGCAGTGACAGTACACTCACTATGCAGTGAAAGTACACTCACTATGCAGTGACAATACACTCTATGCAGTGACAGTACACTCCCTGTGCAGTGACAGTACACTCACTATGCAATGACAGTACACTCCCTGTGCAGTGACAGTACACTCACTATGCAGTGACAGTACACTCACTATGCAGTGACAGTACACTCCCTGTGCAGTGACAGTACACTCACTATGCAGTGACAGTATACTCCCTGTGCAGTGACAGTACACTCACTATGCAGTGACAGTACACTCACTATGCAGTGACAGTACACGCACTATGCAGTGACAGTACACTCCCTGTGCAGTGACAGTACACTCACTATGCAGTGACAGTACACGCACTATGCAGTGACAGTACACTCACTATGCAGTGACAGTATACTCCCTGTGCAGTGACAGTACACTCACTATGCAGTGACAGTACACTCACTATGCAGTGACAGTACACTCACTATGCAGTGACAGTACACTCCCTGTGCAGTGACAGTACACTCCCTGTGCAGTGACAGTACACTCCCTGTGCAGTGACAGTACACTCCCTGTGCAGTGACAGTACACTCACTATGCAGTGACAGTACACTCCCTGTGCAGTGACAGTACACTCACTATGCAGTGACAGTACACTCACTATGCAGTGACAGTACACTCCCTGTGCAGTGACAGTACACTCACTATGCAGTGACAGTACACTCACTATGCAGTGACAGTACACTCCCATGTGCAGTGACAGTACACTCACTATGCAGTGACAGTACACTCACTATGCAGTGACAGTACACTCACTATGCAGTGACAGTACACTCCCTGTGCAGTGACAGTACACTCCCTGTGCAGTGACAGTACACTCACTATGCAGTGACAGTACACTCACTATGCAGTGACAGTACACTCCCTGTGCAGTGACAGTACACTCCCTGTGCAGTGACAGTACACTCCCTGTGCAGTGACAGTACACTCACTATGCAGTGACAGTACACTCACTATGCAGTGACACTACACTCACTATGCAGTGACAGTACACTCACTATGCAGTGACAGTACACTCACTATGCAGTGACAGTACACTCCCTGTGCAGTGACAGTACACTCACTATGCAGTGACAGTACACTCACTATGCAGTGACAGTACACTCCCTGTGCAGTGACAGTACACTCCCTGTGCAGTGACAGTACACTCCCTGTGCAGTGACAGTACACTCACTATGCAGTGACAGTACACTCACTATGCAGTGACAGTACACTCCCTGTGCAGTGACAGTACACTCCCTGTGCAGTGACAGTACACTCACTATGCAGTGACAGCACACTCACAATGCAGTGACAGTATACTCACTGTGCAGTGACAGCACACTCACTATGCAATGACAGTACACTCCCTGTGCAGTAACAGCACACTGACTATGCAGTGACAGTACACTCCCTGTGCAGTGACAGCACACTCACGATGCAGTGACAGCACACTCACTATGCAGTGACAGCACACTTACTATGCAGTGACAGCACACTCACGATGCAGTGACAGTACACTCACTATGCAGTGACAGCACACTCACTATGCAGTGACAGCAAACTCACTATGCAGTGTCAGTACATTCACGATGCAATGACAGTACACTCAGAGTGCAGTGACAATACACTCCCTGTGCAGTGACAGCACACTCACTATGCAATGACAGTTTACTCACGATGCAGTGACAATACACTCACTGTGCAGTGACAGCACACTCACTATGCAATGAGAGCACACTCACTATGCAATAACAGTACACTCACTATGCAGTGCCAGTACATTCACTATTCAGTGACATTATACTCACTACGCAATGACAAATATATTCACTGTGCAGTGACATTACACTCACTATGCAGTGACAGTATACTCATTATGCAATGGCAGTACACTCACTGAGCAGTGACAGTACACTCACTGAGCAGTGACAGTACACTCACTATGCATTGAGAGTATACTCACTATGCAATGACAGTACACTCACTATGCAGTGACATTATACTCACTATGCAATGACAGTATACTCACTGTGCAGTGACAGCACACTCACTATGCAATGGCAGTACACTCACTGAGCAGTGACAGTACACTCACTATGCAGTGACAGTTCACAAACTGTGCAGTGACAGCACACTCACTATGCAATGGCAGCACACTCACTGAGCAGTGACAGTACACTCACTATGCAATGACAGTACACTCACTGAGCAGTGACAGTATACTCACTATGCAATGACAGTATACTCACTATGCAGTGACAGCACACTCACTATGCAGTGACAGTACACTCACTATGCAATGACAGTACACTCACTATGCAGTGACAGCACACTCACTGAGCAGTGACAGTACACTCACTATGCAATGACAGTACACTCACTATGCAGCGACAGCACACTCACTATGCAATGACAGTACACTCACTATGCAGTGACAGTTCACAAACTGTGCAGTGACAGCACACTAACTATGCAGTGTCAGCACACTCACTATGCAGTGTCAGCACACTCACTATGCAGTGACAGCACACTCACTATGCAATGACAGTACACTCACTGAGCAGTGACAGTACACTCACTATGCAGTGACAGTATACTCACTATGCAATGACAGTATACTCACTATGCAGTGACAGCACACTCACTATGCAATGACAGTACACTCACTATGCAGTGACAGCACACTCACTATGCAATGACAGTACACTCACTATTCAGTGACAGTTCACAAACTATGCAGTGACAGTACACTCACTATGCAGTGACAGTATACTTACTATGCAATGACAGTTTACTCACTATGCAGTGACAGTACACTCACTATGCAGTGACAGTACACTCACTATGCAGTGACAGTACACTCACTGAGCAGTGACAGTATACTCACTATGCAGTGACAGTATACTCACTATGCAATGACAGTATACTCACTATGCAGTGACAGTACACTCACTATGCAGTGACAGTACACTCACTATGCAATGACAGTATACTCACTATGCAGTGACAGTACACTCACTATGCAGTGACAGTTCACTCACTGAGCAGTGACAGTACACTCACTATGCAGTGACAGTTCACAAACTGTGCAGTGACAGCACACTCACTATGCAATGGCAGTACACTCACTGTGCAGTGACACTACCCTCACTGAGCAGTGACAGTACACTCACTATGCAGTGACAGCACACTCACTATGCAGTGACAGCACACTCACTATGCAGTGACAGTTCACAAACTGTGCAGTGACAGTACACTCACTGTGCAATGACAGCACACTCACTATGCAGTGACAGCACACCCACTATGCAATGACAGTACACTCACTATGCAGTGACAGCACACTCACTATGCAGTGACAGCACACTCACTATGCAGTGACAGCACACTCACTATGCAGTGACAGCACACCCACTATGCAATGACAGTACACTCACTATGCAGTGACAGCACACTCACTGTGCAGTGACAGCACACTCACTATGCAGTGACAGTACACTCACTATGCAATGACAGTACACTCACTATGCAGTGACAGCACACTCACTGTGCAGTGACAGCACACTCACTATGCAGTGACAGCACACTCACTATGCAATGACAGTACACTCACTATGCAGTGACAGCACACTCACTATGCAATGACAATACACTCACTATGCAGTGACAGCGCACTCACTATGCAGTAACAGCACACTCACTAAGCAGTGACAGTATACTCACTGAGCAGTGACAGCACACTCACTATGCATTGACAGCACACTCACTATGCAGTGACAGCACACTCACTATGGAGGTGAAGTGGCCGAGTGGTTAGCGCGCTGGACCTACAACCGCTTGCGGCCAGTGGGTGCGGCGTTCGAAGCTGCGCGGTCCCCAGAATTGCATCCTTGAGCAAGATGCTTAACTCCCATTGCTTCTCCCCACCCAGGAGTGAAACCGGGTACCAAATGGCCCTCTTTAGGGCTACCAAACGGCCCTCCTCAGGGCCTCTCCCCAGGTCCTTCGGATGAGACCTTAATAAACCGAGGTCTAGTGTGTGATACGCATTCACAACATCAAAATCACGCACTATAAAGATCCTGACGCTCATGTCCTCGACGGGTGGGTGTCGGCCACAGTAAAAACACCCAGCACGCACAATTTCTCCTTTGTGAAAAACAGTGTGCCAGCGCCCTTGGCAGCAGGACACTGGTCTCATTGACTTGAGACACTACACAATGAGAGGCAGCCTCGACATCGGCTGAAGCGCTTTGAGTCTCACTGAGTGGGAGTATCGCGCGGTATAAGAGTCATTTATAATAATAATAATATAATAATAATGACAGCACACTCACCATGCCGTGACAGCACAATCACTATGCAGTGACAGCACAATCACTATGCAGTGACAGCACACACTATGCAATGACAGTACACTCACCATGCAGTGACAGCACACTCCCTGAGCAGTGACAGCACAATCAATATGCAATGACAACACACTCACTAAGCAGTGACAGTACATTCACTATGCAGTGACAGCACACTGACTATGCAGTGACAGTCCACTGACTATGCAATAACAGTTTACCCACTGTGCAGTAACAGCACACTCACTATGCAGTGACAGCACACTCACTATGCAGTGACAGCACACTCACTATGCAGTGACAGTCCACTGACTATATAATGACAGTTTACCCACTGTGCAGTGACAATACACTCACTATGCAGAGACAGCACACTCACTATGCAGTGATAATACACTCACTATGCAGTGACAGCACACTCACGATGCAGTGACAGCACACTCACTATGCAGTGACAGCACACTCACTATGCAGTGACAGCACTCTCACTATGCAATGACAGTACACTCACTATGCAATGACAGTTTACTCACTGTGCAGTGACAATACACTCCCTGTGCAGTGACAGCACACCCACTGTGCAGTGACAGCACACTCACTATGCAATGACAGCGCACTCACTATGCAATGACAGTACACTCACTATGCAATAACAGTTTACCCACTGTGCAGTGACAGTACACTCACTATGCAGTGACAGTATACTCATTATGCAATGGCAGTACACTCACCGAGCAGTGGCAGTACACTCACTATGCAGTGACAGTATACTCATTATGCAATGGCAGTACACTCACTGTGCAATGACAGCACACTCACTATGCAGTGACAGCACACTCACTATGCAGTGCCAACAGAGAGAGAGAGAGAGAGAGAGAGAGAGAGAGAGAGAGAGAGAGAGAACGTACCATGGAGAAAGACAGACGGGCAGACAAGCATGCACGCTGCTGACACAGAGGTGCCAGTGTCACAGAGTGGCAGATACACGACAACCTACACGGTTATTGTGGCGTCCTACAGCCATTCTTCTCTCACCTGGGGGAGATGAGGAGGAGGAGGATGGGGGGGGGGGGGGGGGGGGGGCGGGCAAGGGGAGGTTGGCAATCGGAGGGGGTGAAAGAAAGGGGAACTGAGGGGGAATGGGAATGGATGGAGGAGTGAAGTCGTTTCTCTCTCATATTCTTCTAGCTCCCTGCGCTTCTCTCTCTCTCTCTCTCTTTCTCTCTCTGTACACGTACACACACACACACACACACACACACACACACACACACACACACACGCACACACACACATACACACACACACACACACACCCGGCTGTCGGCCTATGAATAAACATTCAGTTCAGTTCAGTTTTTTCTCTCATTCCCTCTCTCTCCCTTTCCCCTTCCTCTCTCTCTCTCTCTCTCTCTCTCTCTCTCTCTCTCTCTCTCTCTCTCTCTCTCTCTCTCTCTGTACACGTACACACACACACACACACACACACACACACACACACACACACACACACACACACCCGGCTGTCGGCCTATGAATAAACATTCAGTTTAGTTCAGTTTTTTCTCTCATTCCCTCTCTCTCCCTTTCCCCCTTCCTCTCTCTCTCCTCTCTCTCTCTCTCTCTCTCTCTCTCTCTCTCTCTCTCTCTCTCTGTACACGTACACACACACACACACACACACACACACACACACACACCGGCTGTCGGCCTATGAATAAACATTCAGTTCAGTTCAGTTTTTTCTCTCATTCCCTCTCTCTCCCTTTCCCCCTTCCTCTCTCTCTCTTCCTCTCTCTCTCTCTCTCTCTCTCTCTCTCTCTCTCTCTCTCTCTCTGTACACGTACACACACACACACACACACACACACACACACACACACACACACACACACACACACACACACACACACACACGGCTGTCGGCCTATGAATAAACATTCAGTTCAGTTCAGTTTTTTCTCTCATTCCCTCTCTCTCCCTTTCCCCCTTCCTCTCTCTCTTACTCTCTCTCTCTCTCTCTCTCTCTCTCTCTCTCTCTCTCTCTCTCTCTCTCTCTCTCTCTCTCTTAATAGCTCAAAACGGTTTCCACAGGTCACGACTTATTCCTTTAGATAGTATACCTCAGATGAAGATAGTTTGGGACAATGACTTCTCTGGCGTGTATGTATCTAATTTGCTTGAGAAACTACCAGCTATAGAAACTGCATGTGACTGGTGGAGGGTTCGATGTCAATGAAGCAACCAGTCTGTTAACTGATGCTCTTGTAAGTGCCGCTAATTTTCTTAAGAAAACCTTTAGATATAACTTTTCTTCGTGTAGAAACCGTTGGTTTGACAAAGAATGCTACATTATCAGAAGAAAAGTAAGAAATTTCCTGCGGAAATATCAGCTGAGTCATTCTAGGGAAGACAGAGAAAATTATATACAAGAAAGAAAGAAATACAAGCAATTGTTAAGATGTAAGAAAACTAATTACCAACATAAAGTGACTACTCTAATCTCGACACATCTACGTGATCCCAAAATATTTTGGAGACAGATAAAGGCTCTAGACAGAAGATACAGAGCTCCCTCTGGTATCGATTCTTGTGTCTGGATGGATCACTTTAAGACCATTTATGAGACTAAAAATGATGAAAATGTAATGGCAGGGGAGACTACTGCACTGCTCTATAACGGAAACAATGAATTGCTTGATGCAGAGATAACTTCTTCAGAGATAGTTGATGCTATAGATAGCCTCAGACCAGGGAAGGCTTCTGGGGGGACAACATTCTGGCCGAAATGCTAAAGTGTGCATCAAGGATACTTCTGCCATTCTTACAGAAATTTGTTTAATCGTATTTTCGAAAATTCTGATTTCCCTGAGCAGTGGGCACACTCAGTTATCGTCCCTCTACACAAGTCGGGCCCAGTGAATGATCCTGATAATTATAGAGGGATTTCTTTAACAAGTATTCTTAGTAAAGTGTTCATACATATATTGAATAAGCGCTTGCAGATGTGGGCAGATGACAATGAGATAATAGGTGAAGAACAGGCGGGATTTCGTAAAGGTTACTCAACTATAGATAATGCATTTGTTATGCATAGCATTGTGCAACGATATCTGCAGAAGCACAGGAAGCTTTATGCTGTTTTTGTTGATTTCAAGAAAGCATTTGACAGTGTTAATCGGGAAGCCTTGTGGGCTATTCTTGAACAAAATGGGATTTTTGGGAAAATGGGGAGGATGTTGAGGTCTGTCTACAAAACAGTAAAATGTTGTGTAAAATGTGACGGAATGACGTCAGATTTCTTTGAGGCTCACATGGGATTGAAGCAGGGCTGCAAAATGAGTCCATTACTTTTTTCTTACCTGATGACGTCACTGACTAAGGAGATTGTAGAACATGGAAAGCATGGAGTTCAGGCAATGGCGAATGGTCCCGATATATTTCTGCTCCTTTTTGCTGATGACATTGTTCTCCTTTCTGATACTATTACGGGTTTGCAGAACCAAATAGACAATTTAAGTAAAGCAACTAAGAGGTTAGGATTAAGAGTGAATTATAGAAAAACCAAGGTCATGGCATTTCGTTTGGGTGGACATTTGGCAAAGGGTGAGGAATGGCATCTGGATGGCCAGAAACTTGAAGTTGTATCTGAATACAGATATCTTGGCATTGTGTTGTCTACGAAATTGAGCACGAATTCAACACTGTCTGATCTTGTTTGTAGAGGTAGGGCTGCAGCATTCAGGATTGTCAAGATTTTCAGAAGACTTGTACATGTAACTCCAGAAGTATTCTTTAGAGTACTGGATGCACAAATACAACCTATACTATTATATGGCTCTGAAATATGGGGATTAGACGATTGCCAGTTGATTGAAGGTGTACATCTACTTCTGTTGAAACAGTTTCTGAATGTTAGTATAAGAACACCCAATGCTATGGTCTATGGCGATACAGGGAGATATCCTTTGTACATCAATGCTGTCATAAGATCCATTAGATATTGGTTAAAAATCTTGAAAATGGACGATAGCAGATTCCCGAAAATGATGTATAAATCAATGTTGAGAAACACTGATAATAATAATTGGGCTTCAAAGGTTCGGACTCTCTTACTGGAAAATGGGCTTGAAAATGCATGGGTGACCCAAGAGGTGGCTAATGAACGCACCTTTCTACAAACGCTCAGAGAACAATTGATGAAAAGGTTTATTGTTGGTTGGGAATCCGATGTGAATAGAAGTATCCGTTTTAGGCAATACAGGGAGTATAAAACAATCTTTGGAATTGAAACGTATTTGCACACCCTGAACAGAAAAGTCTTCAGAGATACTTGGATACGTTTTCGACTGGGCATTAGTGAATTAACACTACACAGACAGAGATATTGTATAGAAAATTACGAAATCTTATGTCCAGCATGTCACGAGAGAGATGAAGATGAGCAGCATTTTGTTCTGTACTGTCCAGCTTATGAAGACATCCGAATGAAGTTTGTAGTACCATATGTACAAAGTAACAATACTGAACCACTTGTGCAGCTGTTTTCTGCAAAAGAGCCATGTAAGCGGTTTGAGACCCAGACAAAGGGTGTAAGTCGCTATAAAAAACCACACCTTTTTTATACGTCCCGTGAGTACTTATCTGTACTATGCGTTTAAAAGAAGAGCAGAATCTGCTGAGTCTGCTGAGAGTAATTCATTCTTTGTCTAATATGTGCGGTATACTACTTAAGAGGAGCCTCCAGATAATTCATCGTAAAATGTATTGTGCTCTCGCATTAGTTACTTCTCTACATTATTTTGGCAATATAATGTTTTGTATTCAATTGTAATGGGCCAAAGGCCTACACAATAAACTGTTTTGTTGTTGTTTGTTGTTGTTGTCTCTCTCTCTCTCTCTCTCTCTCTCTCTCTCACACACACACACACTCTCAGATAGTGTCAGGGTCCAACGCCTGGGGACCACAGGAGGGAACAATCGAAATTATCCTCGCCCCATCGTTGTCGAGATGACTACTCTACTGGACAAACTGATCCTGCTGAGGCACGGACGAAATGTCATGAGAAGCAGAGGAATCAGAATTGCCAGTAAGCTCACCAGCAGACAGACTAAAATCCATCACGACCTACGGGAGGGAGGACATCAGGTTTTTTACCGGAATAACAAGCTGTGGTTCCAGGACGCCAGGCCCAGCCGTAACGTCTACAGCCGACCTCAGACTGTAAGGTCCCAGAAACGAGAGAGACAAAGGAATCGGGCACATGGCAGAGTCCAGTATGCCCAAGAGTGGCACGGTTGCCCTCCAAAAGAACACGAAAGCTCACTGCCACGAGATCCAAGCCTACAGACAACAGACAACTGGCAGTACCCGCAAGATCAGACAGGAACATGGGCCCACCCGGACGTCTATGCAAGTCAAAGACAAGGTGGAGAACAGTCGAGTACAAACACTGGTTACTGGCGCCATTGTAACCCCACAGACCCTACAGAGGACATGTATGGTGTCCAAGACGGTGAATGGCGCCCAGTGGTCAATCACTTGGAAAGTGAGAGAGGTACTTCCCACTTGTCATTAAACAGAGATGTTGATGAATGGCAGAAGATAAAGACAATACTTACATCTGCAGACGACAGGGCACCTCTTGGAATGGACAAACCAGAAGAGGCATACCAGACCTCCTCTCAACAAGTGAGTCTAGATGAAAACCTAGATCTCTCTCAAGACTCAGGAGGGATGTCGACGTCAGGTGAGGGCAGCTCTTCTGGTGGCACCGAGGAGCCTGCTGATGAGCCAATTGGGACGCGAGAGCAAGAGGAGATCGCCGTCGTCGAACCGGGCCTTACTCGGGACAGGAGTGACGTCATCACAGCTCAATGCCAGGATCAGAGTCTGAATCGGAGTCAGTCAGTGCTGGATTCTTCCTCCAGGAGGAAAATCCAGAGGTCACTGCATGACCGGCAAACGAAAACCTCTGTGGTTGACAAACCAGAGGTTGATACGGGGGAGAACGCTGGTGAAGTCCAGGCAGAGGAGTGTGGTGTGAAAGATGGCGTACCTCCGAAGAGCACTTCATCAGCGTGGCATGGTAGGCTTCGCAGCGCGGCATCGTCCTCACAAGATGCTAGTCGTGTGGACACACAGTCCTGATGGCGAGGCCAGCGCCCATTGCAAACAGCAGTTGATGAAATCAGTGTCTGTGATATGTCTGTGCAAGTAGTGTGTTGGAATGTGGAAGGCTTGTCTCAGAAAATCTCTGAGCCAGGATTCCTGGAATACTTGCGTAGTTTTGATATTTGTTGTCTCACGGAAACCTTTTCTGCTTTGAATTTTGATTTCAGTATACACTTTGCAGACTTTATGGTACTACACTCTCCTGGAGTAAAACTGTCAGCACAGGGAAGACGATCAGGGGGAGTCGTGGTATTTGTGAAGAAAACTCTTGCAGAGTGTTCAGTGAAACTTGATACTGAAAATGATACATTATTAGCGCTTAGAATCTGCAACCCTTTATTACGAGACACCATTGTGATATGTACGTACATCCCACCCATCGATTCTCCATATTACAAAGACAATGAAATATCTTCGAATCTCATAATCCTTGAATATCTCATATTGAAATACAAGAAAGATTGTCTGAAGCAACAATTCTAATCTGTGGGGATTTGAACGCTAGAATAGGAAATTGGGATACCCACTTAGAAGAGGACCAGAACATAGTTGATGTGGAAGAGGTTGTACCGACGGTCTGTCCTTGCTCAGGTTTCATGTCTCCCAGAGTGTCACAGGCGGAGGCAAATCGGATCAGGCCCTCAAACTAACCATCATCTTCTCTCAGTCTGTTAGAAATTTAGGCGTCATGTTTGACGATGATATGTCAATGAGATCTCATGTCAACAAAGTCTGTCAGTTAGCATATTAAGAGCTAAGGAAAATTAGTACCATTCGTCATTATCTTTCTCAGCAGGCCACCAAAACGCTCATCACATCACTTGTTCTGTCTCGTCTGAACTAAGGAAACTCTCTTCTCGCTGGCATCCCTGACACTCTGCTTAACAAACTCCAGCAAGTTCAGAAATGTGCTGTCAGGCTAGTTTTTCGATGTCCCAAGCGTACCCATGACTCATCACTCCTACATACACTTCACTGGCTCCCCATCTCTCAGAGGATAGATTATAAACTTGCTACTTTGTGCTTCAAGGCCATCGACAACACCGCACCACACGCTCTTACATAAATTCTTGCAGTCTACACGCCCTCCAGATCTCTACGCTCAGCTGCTGACTCTAGAATGCTTAAGGTCCCCCGCCGTAATAAGAAAACTCAAGGACAGCGTGCCTTCTCCTATATTGGACCTGTAACCTGGAATAGTCTCCCTCTCTCAGTCCGTCATTCTGACACTCTGCCCCAGTTCAAAAGTGCTCTAAAGACCCACCTCTTCCGATCCGCCTTTCCCGCTGAGCTGCTTCGCCTTACTTGACCTGGCCTGCAAGTGCTGTGTATATTGTATAGTTTGTTCTATTTGTTCTATTGGATCTTAGGTTTTGTTTTTTGTTTATGCGTGTCGTGTGTGAGTTTTTATAGGAATGTGGTGTTGAGTGGTTGTATGAGTGTTGATTTTTTGGATTGTAAACGCCATGAGCTTGCTTGTCAAGGGAAGGTATGTGCATATGAATAAAATATTATTATAATTGTTGAGAAACCTATGTAAAGTTTACCACATGGTTGTTCTGAACGGGTGCACAAGAGGTGACAGTTTAGGTCGGTTTTCCTACTTGTACAAACAGGCGTACCGACACACATACGTACAGACAGACTTACAGACTGAAGAACAGACAGACAGACGTACATACACACACACATATATATATACATACATGCACGCACGAACGCGCGCGCGCGTGCGCGCGTGCGCGCGCGCACACACACAGACACGCAGACAGAAAGAAATACAGAAAGAAAATACAGACAAACAGACAGACAGACAGATACACAGACACACATACACACAGACACACAGACACACAGACAGACGGACGGACGGACGGACGGACGGACAGACGGACAGACCGACAGACACACAGACAGACACATAGACAGACAGACACACAGACAGACCGACAGACATACAGACAGACACACAGACAGACAGACACACAGACAGACAGACACACAGACACACACACACAGACATGCACACACTGACACACAGACACACACACACACACACACACAGACACACACACACACAGACCGACACACACACACACAGACCGACACACACACACACACACACACAGACCGACACACACACACACACACCCCGACACACACACACACACACACACACAGTGAGAGAGAGAGAGAGAGAGAGAGAGAGAGAGAGAGAGAGAGAGAGAGAGAGAGAGAGAGAGAGAAGTGAATTTTATTTACAGGCCAACATTTCGTCGGAAAAGAAAAAATAGTAAAGAGAGCAATTCCTCAACACGACTTAAGCGTGCAACTGGAGACGTTTCAGCAGAAAGCAACTGTCACAGCTCTCCATACAGACGTTTCAGCAGAAAGCAACTGTCACAGCTCTCCATACAGACGTGTCAGCAGAAAGCAGCTGTCACAGCTCTCCATACAGACGTTTCACCAGAAAGCAACTGTCGCAGCTCTCCATACAGACGTTTCACCAGAAAGCAACTGTCACAGCTCTCCATACAGGCGTTTCAGCAGAAAGGAACTGTCATAGCTCTCCATACAGACGTTTCAGCAGAAAGCAACTGTCACGGCTCTCCATACAGGCGTTTCAGCAGAAAGCAACTGTCATAGCTCTCCATACAGACGTTTCAGCAGAAAGCAACTGTCACAGCTCTCCATACAGACGTTTCAGCAGAAAGCAACTGTCATGGCTCTCCATACAGACGTGTCAGCAGAAAGCAACTGTCACAGCTCTCCATACAGACGTTTCACCAGAAAGCAACTGTCACGGCTCTCCATACAGACGTGTCAGCAGAAAGCAACTGTCACAGCTCTCCATACAGACGTTTCAGCAGAAAGCAACTCTCACAGTTCTCCATACAGACGTTTCAGCAGAAAGCAACTGTCACGGCTCTCCATACAGACGTTTCAGCAGAAAGCAACTCTCACAGTTCTCCATACAGACGTTTCAGCAGAAAGCAACTGTCACGGCTCTCCATACAGACGTTTCAGCAGAAAGCAACTGTCACAGCTCTCCATACAGACGTTTCAGCAGAAAGCAACTGTCACAGCTCTCCATACAGACGTTTCACCAGAAAGCAACTGTCACAGCTTTCCATACAGACGTTTCAGCAGAAAGCAACTGTCTACAGCTCTCCATACAGACGTTTCAGCAGAAAGCAACTGTCACAGCTCTCCATACAGACGTTTCAGCAGAAAGCAACTGTCACAGCTCTCCATACAGACGTTTCAGCAGAAAGCAACTGTCACAGCTCTCCATACAGACGTTTCAGCAGAAAGCAACTGTCACAGCTCTCCATACAGACGTTTCAGCAGAAAGCAACTGTCACAGCTTTCCATACAGACATTGCAGCAGAAAGCAACTGTCACAGCTCTCCATACAGACGTTTCAGCAGAAAGCAACTGTCACAGCTTTCCATACAGAGATTGCAGCAGAAAGCAACTGTCACAGCTCTCCATACAGACGAAGTAGTTCGAGGCACGGATCTCGCGTTGTTACATTTTCCTCTCAAAAGTGTTCGGGCGTGGGAAGTCCGCTCGGCACGTACCTGCCTGGTGGTGCCTTGTTTCGGGGACGTGAATTGCCGCAGCACATGAGGGTCTTGTAAGCAAAATAATAACTCTAATGATTTCCTTCAAATTAGAATAGCTGTTATCATCAGCTGTTGACAATGAAAACTGATAAATGTATACAAGGAACGAAGCTATGAAACTGTAAAATATCCTAAGGCATGCCACACACACTACTACAAATGAGTACAACAAGACAGAGCATAGAGCCTATACATTGAACACTGGAGCTTTGCAGAGGCCGACGGCGAAACTCTAGGCAGAGCATGCCTCTACATTCTTACTAAATTCCTTGGACTGCAGGCGACGCGTAAAGTAGAACCCAAACACCGGCGGTAAATGAAAGTCGCTTTAACTCCTCCTCCTCACTCCTCCTCCTCACTCCTCCTCCTCACTCCTCCTCCACTCCCACCCCTACTGCACTGAGGCCTGCTGCATCACACACTCCCACCCTTACTGCATTGAGGTCTGCTACACCCCACCCTTACTGCACTGAGGCCTGCTACACTCCCACCCTTACTGCATTGAGGTCTGCTACACCCCACCCTTACTGCACTGAGGCCTGCTACACTCCCACCCTTACTGCATTGAGGTCTGCTACACCCCACCCTTACTGCACTGAGGCCTGCTACACTCCCACCCTTACTGCATTGAGGTCTGCTACACTCCCACCCTTACTGCTCTGAGGTCTGCTACACTCCCACCCTTACTGCACTGAGGTCTGCTACACTCCCACCCTTACTGCACTGAGGTCTGCTACACTCCCACCCTTACTGCACTGAGGTCTGCTACACCCCACCCTTACTGCACTGAGGTCTGCTACACTCCCACCCTTACTGCACTGAGGCCTGCTACACCCCACCCTTACTGCACTGAGGTCTGCTACACCCCACACTCCCACCCTTACTGCACTGAGGCCTGCTACACCCCACCCTTACTGCACTGAGGCCTGCTACACTCCCACCCTTACTGCTCTGAGGTCTGCTACACCCCACCCTTTTGCACTGAGGCCTGCTACACTCCCACCCTTACTGCACTGAGACCTGCTACACTCCCACCCTTACTGCACTGAGGCCTGCTACACTCCCACCCTTACTGCACTGAGGTCTGCCACACTCCCACCCTTACTGCACTGAGGCCTGCTACACTCCCACCCTTACTGCACTGAGGTCTGCCACACTCCCACCCTTACTGCACTGAGGCCTGCTACACCCCACCCTTACTGCACTGAGGCCTGCTACACTCCCACCCTTACTGCACTGAGGCCTGCTACACTCCCACCCTTACTGCACTGAGGTCTGCTACACCCCACCCTTACTGCACTGAGGCCTGCTACACTCCCACCCTTACTGCACTGAGGCCTGCTACACTCCCACCCTTACTGCACTGAGGCCTGCTACACCCCACCCTTACTGCACTGAGGCCTGCTACACCCCCACCCTTACTGCACTGAGGTCTGCTACACCCCACCCTTACTGCACTGAGGCCTGCTACACCCCACCCTTACTGCACTGAGGCCTGCTACACCCCACCCTTACTGCACTGAGGCCTGCTGCATCACACACTCCCACCCTTACTGCACTGAGGTCTGCCACACTCCCACCCTTACTGCACTGAGGTCTGCTACACTCCCACCCTTACTGCACTGAGGTCTGCCACACTCCCACCCTTACTGCACTGAGGCCTGCTACACCCCACCCTTACTGCACTGAGGCCTGCTACACCCCACCCTTACTGCACTGAGGCCTGCCACAGCCCACCCTTTTGCACTGAGGCCTGCTACACCCCACCCTTACTGCACTGAGGCCTGCTACACCCCACCCTTACTGCACTGAGGCCTGCTACACCCCACCCTTACTGCACTGAGGTCTGCTACACCCCACCCTTACTGCACTGAGGCCTGCTACACCCCACCCTTACTGCACTGAGACCTGCTACACCCCACCCTTACTGCACTGAGGTCTGCTACACTCCCACCCTTACTGCACTGAGGCCTGCTACACCCCACCCTTACTGCACTGAGGCCTGCTACACCCCACCCTTACTGCACTGAGACCTGCTACACCCCACCCTTACTGCACTGAGGTCTGCTACACTCCCACCCTTACTGCACTGAGGCCTGCTACACCCCACCCTTACTGCACTGAGGCCTGCTACACCCCATCCTTACTGCACTGAGGCCTGCTACACCCCACCCTTACTGCACTGAGGCCTGCTGCATCACACACTCCCACCCTTACTGCACTGAGGTCTGCCACACTCCCACCCTTACTGCACTGAGGCCTGCTACACTCCCACCCTTACTGCACTGAGGTCTGCTACACTCCCACCCTTACTGCACTGAGGTCTGCTACATCCCACACTCCCACCCTTACTGCACTGAGGCCTGCTACACCCCACCCTTACTGCACTGAGGCCTGCTACACCCCACCCTTACTGCACTGAGGCCTGCTACACCCCACACTCCCACCCTTACTGCACTGAGGCCTGCTACACCCCACACTCCCACCCCTACTGCACTGAGGCCTGCTACACCCCACACTCCCACCCTTACTGCACTGAGGCCTGCACACCCCACACTCCCACCCCTACTGCACTGAGGCCTGCTACACCCCACACTCCCACCCCTACTGCACTGAGGCCTGCTACACCCCACACTCCCACCCTTACTGCACTGAGGCCTGCTACACCCCACACTCCCACCCTTACTGCACTGAGGCCTGCTACACCCCACCCTTACTGCACTGAGGCCTGCTACACCCCACACTCCCACCCCTACTGCACTGAGGCCTGCTACACCCCACACTCCCACCCCTACTGCACTGAGGCCTGCTACACCCCACACTCCCACCCCTACTGCACTGAGGCCTGCTACACCCCACACTCCCACCCCTACTGCACTGAGGCCTGCTACACCCCACACTCCCACCCCTACTGCACTGAGGCCTGCTACACCCCACACTCCCACCCCCACTGCACTGAGGCCTGCTACACCCCACACTCCCACCCCTACTGCACTGAGGCCTGCTACACCCCACACTCCCACCCCTACTGCACTGAGGCCTGCTACACCCCACACTCCCACCCCTACTGCACTGAGGCCTGCTACACCCCACACTCCCACCCCTACTGCACTGAGGCCTGCTACACCCCACACTCCCACCCCTACTGCACTGAGGCCTGCTACACCCCACACTCCCACCCCTACTGCACTGAGGCCTGCTACACCCCACACTCCCACCCCTACTGCACTGAGGCCTGCTACACCCCACACTCCCACCCCTACTGCACTGAGGCCTGCTACACCCCACACTCCCACCCCTACTGCACTGAGGCCTGCTACACCCCACACTCCCACCCCTACTGCACTGAGGCCTGCTACACCCCACACTCCCACCCCCACTGCACTGAGGCCTGCTACACCCCACACTCCCACCCCTACTGCACTGAGGCCTGCTACACCCCACACTCCCACCCCTACTGCACTGAGGCCTGCTACACCCCACACTCCCACTGCACTGAGGCCTGCTACACCCCACACTCCCACCCCTACTGCACTGAGGCCTGCTACACCCCACACTCCCACCCCTACTGCACTGAGGCCTGCTACACCCCACACTCCCACCCCACTGCACTGAGGCCTGCTACACCCCACACTCCCACTGCACTGAGGCCTGCCACACCCCACACTCCCACCCCTACTGCACTGAGGCCTGCTACACCCCACACTCCCACCCTCACTGCCTTGAGGCCTGCCACACCCCACACTCCCACCCCCACTGCACTGAGGCCTGCCACACCCCACACTCCCACCCCCACTGCACTGAGGCCTGCCACACCCCACACTCCCACCCTCACTGCATTGAGGCCTGCTACACCCCACACTCCCACCCCTACTGCACTGAGGCCTGCTACACCCCACACTCCCACCCCACTGCCCTGAGGCCTGCTACACCCCACACTCCCACCCCCACTGCACTGAGGCCTGCTACACCCCACACTCCCACCCCACTGCACTGAGGCCTGCTACACCCCACACTCCCACCCCCACTGCACTGAGGCCTGCTACACCCCACACTCCCACCCCACTGCACTGAGGCCTGCCACACCCCACACTCCCACCCCTACTGCACTGAGGCCTGCTACACCCCACACTCCCACCCCTACTGCACTGAGGCCTGCTACACCCCACACTCCCACCCCACTGCACTGAGGCCTGCTACACCCCACACTCCCACTGCACTGAGGCCTGCTACACCCCACACTCCCACCCCTACTGCACTGAGGCCTGCTACACCCCACACTCCCACCCCACTGCACTGAGGCCTGCTACACCCCACACTCCCACCCCTACTGCACTGAGGCCTGCTACACCCCACACTCCCACCCCCACTGCACTGAGGCCTGCTACACCCCACACTCCCACCCCTACTGCACTGAGGCCTGCTACACCCCACACTCCCACCCCTACTGCACTGAGGCCTGCTACACCCCACACTCCCACCCCCACTGCACTGAGGCCTGCCACACCCCACACTCCCACCCCTACTGCACTGAGGCCTGCCACACCCCACACTCCCACCCCTACTGCACTGAGGCCTGCCACACCCCACACTCCCACCCCCACTGCACTGAGGCCTGCTACACCCCACACTCCCACCCCTACTGCACTGAGGCCTGCCACACCCCACACTCCCACCCCCACTGCACTGAGGCCTGCTACACCCCACACTCCCACCCCCACTGCACTGAGGCCTGCTACACCCCACACTCCCACCCCTACTGCACTGAGGCCTGCTACACCCCACACTCCCACCCCACTGCACTGAGGCCTGCCACACCCCACACTCCCACCCCCACTGCACTGAGGCCTGCCACACCCCACACTCCCACCCCCACTGCACTGAGGCCTGCCACACCCCACACTCCCACCCCACTGCACTGAGGCCTGCTACACCCCACACTCCCACCCCACTGCACTGAGGCCTGCTACACCCCACACTCCCACCCCCACTGCACTGAGGCCTGCCACACCCCACACTCCCACCCCCACTGCACTGAGGCCTGCTACACCCCACACTCCCACCCCACTGCACTGAGGCCTGCTACACCCCACACTCCCACCCCCACTGCACTGAGGCCTGCTACACCCCACACTCCCACCCCTACTGCACTGAGGCCTGCCACACCCCACACTCCCACCCCACTGCACTGAGGCCTGCCACACCCCACACTCCCACCCCACTGCACTGAGGCCTGCCACACCCCACACTCCCACCCCCACTGCACTGAGGCCTGCCACACCCCACACTCCCACCCCACTGCACTGAGGCCTGCTACACCCCACACTCCCACCCCCACTGCCTTGAGGCCTGCCACACCCCACACTCCCACCCCCACTGCACTGAGGCCTGCCACACCCCACACTCCCACCCCACTGCACTGAGGCCTGCTACACCCCACACTCCCACCCCACTGCACTGAGGCCTGCCACACCCCACACTCCCACCCCACTGCCTGAGGCCTGCTACACCCCACACTCCCACCCCCACTGCACTGAGGCCTGCTACACCCCACACTCCCACCCCACTGCACTGAGGCCTGCTACACCCCACACTCCCACCCCCACTGCACTGAGGCCTGCTACACCCCACACTCCCACCCCACTGCACTGAGGCCTGCCACACCCCACACTCCCACCCCACTGCACTGAGGCCTGCCACACCCCACACTCCCACCCCCACTGCACTGAGGCCTGCTACACCCCACACTCCCACCCCACTGCACTGAGGCCTGCTACACCCCACACTCCCACCCCCACTGCACTGAGGCCTGCTACACCCCACACTCCCACCCCCACTGCACTGAGGCCTGCTACACCCCACACTCCCACCCCCACTGCCTTGAGGCCTGCCACACCCCACACTCCCACCCCCACTGCACTGAGGCCTGCTACACCCCACACTCCCACCCCCACTGCACTGAGGCCTGCCACACCCCACACTCCCACCCCACTGCACTGAGGCCTGCTACACCCCACACTCCCACCCCCACTGCACTGAGGCCTGCCACACCCCACACTCCCACCCCTACTGCACTGAGGCCTGCCACACCCCACACTCCCACCCCTACTGCACTGAGGCCTGCCACACCCCACACTCCCACCCCTACTGCACTGAGGCCTGCTACATCCCACACTCCCACCCCCACTGCACTGAGGCCTGCTACACCCCACATTTGATATACATGTACAGAAAACCATGAGACTTTCAAAGGTCACCATCCAGGCACCTGGAAACCTTCAAGTTCAAGTACATGTACATTGAGAGCCTAGCATTGCTGGTCTCTTCGTCTCATGCAGGCAATGAAGTGCGCCTTGATCATGAAACTAGTGCTTTTTTTATTATATAATGTAAACAATTAATTGTTCAATTATACTTATGTACATACAATACTCTTGAAGAAGAAGTAAGATGACTAAAAATGAATTTCTGCATTCTCACTACTGTCAGGACACAGTGAAAACAAGTATTGCATTAGAATGCTGTTAACATCAAGTTCAGTTTGTCATATTTTTATTGAAGGCTGACAAGTATGAAGATTGTTGTCACAGAGATTAGTCAGGGCAGTTCAACCTCACTAGGTCAGGGCCACCTCACGAGGTCAGGTCACCCTAATTACTCTTGAAGGTCTTCTTAATTAGGTCACATGGAGGGGTCATTGAATTCCAAGGAGCTATAGTGACACCCCATCTCTCTGGCATAATGGGTTTTAGTTGGAGTATTTACATAGTGGAGTTTCTGAGAGAACAATGGACAGCCATAGTACCACAGTACCATAGGTTCCTCGCTTCCTTGTACTTCAAAATGAGGGGCCAATTGGGGCTCATTTTGTGGACATGCGTAAATAGTATATTTTACAGTATTGAGCAATACAGCGGAGATCATGATTTTTGTGGTACATCATACATAATGTTGTAACGCTGCAAATGAGGGCCCAACTGTCTGTCTGTCTGTCTGTCTGTCTGTCTGTCTGTCTGTCTGTCTGTCTGTCTGTCTGTCTGTCTGTCTGTCTGTCTGTCTGTCTGTCTGTCTGTCTGTCTGTCGGTGTGTCGGTGTGTCGGTGTGTCGGTGTGTCTGTCTGTCTGTCTGTCTGTCTGTCTGTCTGTCTGTCTGTCTGTCTGTCTGTCTGTCTGTCTGTGTGTCTGTCTGTCTGTCTGTCTGTCTGTCTTTCTGTCTGTCTGTCTGTCTGTCTGTCTGTCTGTCTGTCTGTCTGTCTGTCTGTGTCTGTCTATCTGTCTGTCTGTGTGTCTGTCTATCTGTCCGTCTGTCTGTCTGTCTGTCAGTCTGTGTGTCTGTCTGTCTTTCTGTCTGTGTGTCTGTCTGTGTGTCTGTCTGTCTATGTGTCTGTCTGTGTGTCTGTGTGTCTGTGTGTCTGGCTGGCTTGCTGGCTGGCTGGCTGGCTTGCTGGCTGGCTGGCTGTGACAGGTTGGAAGGTGGAAAAGAAATCGTAAAATACTGATGTAGACAAGTCTGTCAATTAAGTTACTGTGCAGCCATCTACTGACCAAGTTGGACAAACTATGTTAAGCAATCTTTTTTAACATTAAAGAAGGGAGATAAATTCCGACAACCTACCTATTGTTTTATTTTCCCCATGTTGCCTGAAACAGACAACTCTTGGGGGGGGGGGGGGGGGGGGGGGGGGGGGGGGGGGGCCCACCACATGTCGCTGCTCGAGCATAATACACTGAGCGTGACGTGACACACTGACTGCATGCAGTCTGCCCCTAGGTCTGAATTAACACTCAGACGCTCTTCTATACTTGCGCAGCCTCACCCTCGAGGACGCGTAGTACCTGAATGCGAGGCAGCCTTCCTGTCAACAGAAAGCTAGCGACAGACGCTCGTCTGTACTAGCGCAGCCTGAT
>JAWQFJ010017711.1:95000-112500 GCA_034096865.1 Theodoxus fluviatilis
GTATGGCATCTGCAGCGGAGAGCAGTATTTGTGACGACAAGTTGATAGCTCTCAAATGAGAGAGAGGAAAAAAGGGCGAGCTCTAAGGCTAGAAATTAATCATGTTTTGAGGCCACATAATTTTTGCGATTACAGGGAAACACACGCTCCCGATCTCATAGCAAATTGAAGAGAACAGAACCCTGATCAAACCTGCAACAAAAGTCGAGAGAATAATAAAAAAAGTCGTTGAGTTCCTAGCACGCACGCTCACACGCACGCATACACACACACGCACTCACGGACATACATACACACGCACGCACGCACGCACAACACAGAGCAGGGGGTGAGGAGATGGAGATGAAATAACTTCTCTATGTTATGGAATAGGAGAACATGTTGTGCTCAAATCACAGCCAGAAGAGGGGTCAGAACCCTCATTAATCCAGCCGCAAGGTCATGGAATAGAAGCTTGGGAGAATTCGTAGCGAAAGACGGTAACAGGGCTTTTTCTCATAGAAGTATGGAACACTGACAAACAAGGGATAAGGGATGAAGGAGGAAAAGGTGTTTAGAGAGACCACAACCACAGATAAACACAAAATACTAACATAGGAATAATGGAGTGTTTGAGATTTCTAGACACTAAACTGAGGGCTGGTAAGACGATGGAAGAAGTGGGCCGTCAAAGCCATGCAAAGTAGATAGGACAAGGGATGAAATGTACTTTACAGAACTCAAAGAAAAATAAAGAAGCGACAATCAATTTTCTGGTAATCCGCGGTAAGGGGTCCAGAGCTAAAATGTACAGTTTTATGGAATCGTCCAGCACATACCTCATAAGCGGTGTAAACCCCCACCCACCCATCCCCAAGACTTGGGAACGCGAACCACAGAAAATGTGCACGCTCGCTCGAGAGGGGAAAGGGTGTAAGGAGGCGTGGCATCTGTCAGCTCTCCCCAAGATGGAGTGCGATATGACATTGTGGGTCTTCTCCAGCGGTGCTGGTGCGAGTGGTGCGCGGTGCCAGGTCTGTGGCGGTAGCAGCTTCCATAGTGTGACAGGAGCGAGGAAAGGTCACGACGTGATTCCACTGGAGCCGGGCCTCATACACGGCCGGGCCCACCCGTGTGCATTTGTTCCATTGCTCCTTGTGGTTTGGCTCCACCAACGCGCCTTATAGGAGGACTGCCCGGACATAACCATTCCTTCTCGATGGTACTCGCTGATGTGTCGACGTGGTCTGAAAACAGGACGCAGTGCTATTTTGGGGTCAGCATTATTTTGTCAAAGCGATCTGCCGACGGTTGGCAATATACACCACTTCTGATTGATCAAGGTAGATTATTCAGAAACATGCAAACTTCGGCACGGGTCGAAAAATTGTGTTTGCGTATATTTGACCATTTGAGAGAGAAACTAAGGGGAAGTACATGTAGGTTTGTTGCTGCAGAGCCTGATATAGTCACATAATTTCGACACTGAAGTGTCTGAAAATGGATTTCTACTAAAATGAAAAGAGGAATTTCAAACTGAAATGTCTGATAGATTCATTCGACGATGATACGATCGTTTTGGCTTTAAACAGCTATATACCCACTGGATCTGTCACCACACACTCCCTTCGGCCCTGCCTTGAATTTCGTGACCTTCACACAGATGTGCTTTTAATAATTTCGTGGTAAACATTAATCTGAAAAAACTGACTTTCTTTGTTTAATCGATGACCCTAATCTTGGGATTGGTGATGATCATGATACATTATGACTTGCTTTTTATGTGATGGAAAAGGAGATCAGTTGCAGCATAATGAAATATGTCTTCACAACCAACTCAAGATGATGCACCAGGAAGCCTTTTTTGTTCTTCTGCCGTATTGAACTCCTGAAATGATGTCGATGTCCCGCACCCCCACCCGCACTCCCACCGCCGTACCCACCCCCATCCCCACCCCCACCCCCACCCCCATCCCCGATGTCTGTCATACGTCTTTTGATTTTAAAAAAAACCACGTTATCACTATGTGAATTTATGCTGATTTAAGTTCGTTGTTTCAATTGTTTCACTTTGCGCGAGATCTGCGTCGCTATCTTGGAAGTTGATGCCTCGTAAATACTGAGGGCGTTGTACGCATTCATTCCACTGCTACAACATGTTTCATCTGTTACTTCAAAAGTTAAATCATCCCTCAAAAAGACGCCAGATCTCGCCAGGTATCTTCAATGGTATAAAAATAAATATATATATAAATGGTATGAAAGCTATAAATTTGACAACGTTGAAACCCATGAAGAGCGCTGATTTGTATGGATCTGTATCTGTTGCTTCAAAAGTTAAATCATCCCTCAAAAAGACGCCAGATCTCGCCAGGTATCTTCAATGGTATAAAAATAAATATATATATAAATGGTATGAAAGCTATAAATTTGACAACGTTGAAACCCATGAAGGACACTGATTTGTATGGATCTGTATCTGTTGCTGCCTAACCGTGCCATGCCAAAAGTAGGATGTGGTTGTACTCTTAGAAATGTACTTTTCAGCAGGAATATCAAACGAGCTAGAGTAGCCGGGCACATGGTAACTTGGGTCGCACGAAATTCCAGAACAAAGTGCCTGTATTTCATTAGAGCTAAAAACTGTATCTATAAATCAAGTGTGCGTTGTAGCCGTGCATCCGATTGTTCTTAACGTGCTCTTCCTGTGACGTCGAGTGAAATTGATCCGTGGGCATGCCTCAGAGAAGTTTATCGACCGACTCTCCCTGTCGACAGTCAAGGACTCTGCGACACCATAACTTGCCTTCGCAAATGACTCCTGCACACAGAACCACACTGCATGTGATAAATCTTTTCATCTATTGATCCACTGGTTACCCTGGAATTGATTTTTTCTGCATTATTTATTATCTGTTATCTATATACCTACCTACCTGTCTACCTGTCCGTCCGTCCGTCCGTCCGTCCGTCCGTCCGTCCGTCCGTCCATCCATCTGAAACCTGACGACAACTGCGTCTCAGGTGCAGCTCCACTCTACCTGCAAGCGTTGCTCGAGGAATATAAACCAAGTAGAAATTTAAGATCATCCACGCAAAAACTTTTTTGTGTCCAACGCCGACGGCTAGGTAACTATGGCCGCCAATCTTTCAGTTTTGTTTGGCCCAGCTGTTGGAGCAACATTCCTGAACTGCTCAGAAAGTCCCCCAAACTCTCTCATTTTAAGAAGGGACTTAAAACATATTTTTGAATGGCTCATTTTTTCTATGTGCGCATTGAGAATGCCCGTAGGCGTGAAGTTTTGCGCGTTACAAGAACTCACACATACATACAAAAACAGTGACAGGCAAATACAACGCATGCAGTCAGGTACACCATCCCCAACCCCAGGGTAATACTCTATTGCATTGTTTTCTGGCAGTCACATCGAGGGTCGATAGTACTACGGCGTACCAATACTGTCTACATGGGTAGATACATATACACGCGTATGCGTGTGTGGGTGCGTGTGTGTGTGTGTGTGTGTGTGTGTGTGTGTGTGTGTGTGTGTGACTTACATTGTTCCAAGAACAACCGCAAAGATTAATCAAAAAGTAGATGCCACTTGAAGCCCAGCTCCTATAACCGTTCCTCAGCATGGGTTTGTGACTGAAGAAATATTAATCTGTCAAACAGTTGCCTCATAGGTTATGAAGATTTTCTCACACGTTTAGACAAAAACTGCAGGTGTCAGCATGATTATCTAATTCCAGATATCCGAACGAACCGGACAAATGCTTCTCCACCAACGCCACGCTTGCAATGACTGGTCAGCCAGGGAAAATGACGAGATACGTAGGAACTGGTAAGCATATATCATTTCAGGAATTTTGACACGTTTCCCTACAGATATGGTATTTACTTATCGAGGATTTTCTTTATATTTCATTGCAAAGTATCTCTCGCTATTTCCTGACACACACACACACACCACCACCACCACCACCACCACCACCTAGTACATGTGCATACGTCATCCAATCAGATCCACCCATGTTTCGATTGACTTCGATAGCTGCATCCCTCCGAACAGATATTTGAGTTAACTAAGACACACTAAGAAAGCAACTGTATAAGATTAAAAAACAAAAACTTTTCCTCTGTTTGACTTTTCCACCTATGAATGATTCTAGTACTTACGTATCTGCAAAAAAGAGACGTTTGCTCTACTCTTGTCTTTGTATTTTTCCTTTCTCTGCTGTTTTTGAGATGCCCGAAACCTTTGCACTGTTGTGGTGATTCGTGGCCCCGACTTCTCAGGGTGACATCTACGTATTACCTTGACTGTGACCGTGCGTGAAGAGACGGAACTAAACTGCCTTCTGTGGGGTGGGGATAAGAGTTGACCCACTGCGTCTCCTTACGCTTTACGTAAGAGGCGAATGACTAGGGGAATTGTGACGTGACAAAATTATTCTAATCCACGTGACCTCGTGATTGGCCTTAAAGTAGCTTACAAAAATTATATAAACCCAATCCAATCCCATCTGAACTAAAGTGTCAAAAATAACAAAAATCAGAGCCGTCAACTTCTAAATTACTTAGTTTTTAGTTAAATTTGGAAAGAAAACAGCATGATTATAAAATTTTATTTATGTATTTATTTGTTTTCCTTTGCGTAAAGCTACAGAAAACGTTACATCTCACAGGCCCCTGGCGATTTTGCTGGGCGTTTTTCTCCTTACTGTTCCATCAGTTTTAGCCTGGTTTGTCACACGCAGGGACACTCGTGTTCAGGTCATAATACGCTTTGTCTACTTCGATTTGAACTAATTGTACATGTATTTGTATCGCCTGCACCTTCTTGCCGTCGTCGCGTTAACGTCAGCTATACGGTCAGTGATGAGCGAACTGTGCTGTGTCCGTTCAGAGAGCAGCCCCTACTGGGTGATAGACACGGACTACACATCCTACGCTCTGGTGTACGGCTGCTACAACCTCAGCCAGGCCAACACCTGCAACGGCGCCTCTATGTGGTTCTGGAGCCGGACCACCAGCATGGAGCCCTCGCGTCTGGACAGCCTGAGAGCTATGGCAGAATCCCAGCTGTGTTTGAACCTGACCTACCTTCTGACCACAACCCACAGCAACCGTGAGTACATAATAAAAATTTATCACAGAATGTTGTAAATTCTCACAAGCCGGATGTGTATGTAATAAGTAGTCAGATGCAGTTTCATTGTTGCTCGTACACCTAGAACACCCTGATATAGGGTTGCAGCTTGTTAAACTGTTCTACTTTTCATGCCACCACTGGAAATCCACTTACCCGAAATCCCTCAGAAAAATATTAAAGACTTTTCTTTTCAGAACAGTGTAGTTTGTTTTGAACATTACTTTGTAGGTGGAGTTCAGAGCTATAAAAGTGGACATACATATGCATGAACGCAAATAGTACAGACGTCGCTCGGCTGAAATGAGAACAGCCGAGGCGGGCCCACTACAGGAATACTGTTATCATTGCAAAGACATGCTCTCAGCCTACTGTTTTGTTATCATTGCAAAGACATGCTCTCAGCATACTGTTTTGTTATCTTTGCAAAGACATGCTCTCAGCGTACTGTTTTGTTATCATTGCAAAGACATGCTCTCAGCCTACTGTTTTGTTATCATTGCAAAGACATGCTATCAGCCTACTGTTTTGTTATCATTGCAAAGACATGCTCTCAGCCTACTGTTTTATACACACCTTCCTACAGCTCTGCACTGCCACGAGGCTTGCATCACCGTGAGAGAGAGAGAGAGAGAGAGAGAGAGAGAGAGAGAGAGAGAGAGAGTGGATGGATATATTGATGGATGGATGGATGGATGGATGGATGGATGGATGGATGGATGGATGGATGGATGGATGGATGGATGGATGGATGGATGGATGGATGGATGGATGGGCGGATGGGCGGATAGATCGATGGATGGATGAGTGGGTGGGTGGATGGGTGAGTGGATTGGTGGATAGGTGAATGGATAGATGGATATATGGATAGATGAATGGATGACTGATGGATGGGATGAATGAACGAATGGATAGGTGGGTGGGTTGGTGCATGGATGTGTGGTAGGTAGGTGTACTGTTCTTTTGAATGGGTGATTTGTTGAAATGTATATCTTCGCTTAATTTCGAATAAGATTTAGCATGCATCTAGAAAAAGGTATGATCGATTCAGATCTGGGTTTGTCTGCAATTCACTCTGAATTTCCTCATTTTGCAGCGTGCAAGCTCCATGATTCTGTAGGTGAGCTGAACCGCTATCCTTAGGTAATGATCGTCGGAAATTCAGGTCAGTTTTTGGACTTAAGGAGACCATCTAATTTCGCATCAGCGTCTCGTGGTGGTGGCAGTGGCTTCTGGGGCGACGGCATCAACACAGGTGGTGGTACATGAAAATGTGCGGTAAAAGCCTTCTCACACGTGGCAAGTTTTGCTGAAAGGATACGAAATGCCCTTGTGTCCGGTAAAACACCTAAATGAGAACAGGGGTGGGTGTGGGTGGGTGGTTGGAGGAGTGAGTGGGGGGGGGGGGGGGGGGCGGGGGGGCGGGGAGGTGATATTGTGGTATTTCACCAACCCACCAGTTTCCCACAAATAAACGATAAAAACACCCTATGGTGTGAAATCGCATCCTAGATCTGTTATTAACTCCACTCTCCGCCCATTTGTTCCACAAGGGGTTGGCGTATGATTTTCTTCATGTCAGCTTTGCTCCTTGTGACGACAACAGGTTTTTCCGCAATGAATTGCACACATTAGAAGTATACAGCGATGTAGAAATGTATAAGAAATCAATATGTAGGCGTCAGGACATCCTACAACTGACAAGTGACTTAGCAGATGCCACAGGTGTTTCTAATCGATCAAGGCTAAGCCGCCATATGGCTGGACATATGTCTACTCCAGCATCACAAACAGGAACCAATCTGACTGCCTGTTCGAGGGAGTGACCGATGGTCATGAAAAAAGTACGCGTTTCTATCGGGCGGGCACTCGACAGAACATTGCATGGGGGACTTGCAAGTGCGCCATTTTCTATGGACACGCCATAGTTGCCAGAGCTTTGCCACGTTTGAGCACGCCTGAAACATTTTTTGCCTCTTGCAAGTGCGACATTTCCTATGGAAGCAGCATAGTTGCCAGAAATATGTCCACGTGTGAATGCACTGTCCAGCTTTCAATATTTTGTCTTCTTTTCGCTGGCATCATATCTACATTAGGTATTTTCATGGCTAAATGAGTAAAAATTAATATTCAGCTGTATCAATGGAAATCATCCTCCCTTTCAAATAGCCCTTTCTATGAAACGACGTGAATATTCCAAGTTTCTGATCAGTAGTATGATACAAACTAAGGAAGCAATTTTATGACGTCATGACTACAGTGATTTTATAAATTAAAACTCATCCTGAGCTATGAATATATGTCCACGTTTTGCACTTGTCAACAAGTAGGCCTCTGCATAAATTATGCAAATTATGTAGACAAATTGGCTGAAAATATATCAAAATGTATTACATGTTAGAAAATCAATTTCTGAAAGTGTAGATGAGCGAATATTTTAACATTTAGAATGAACAGTAAATGCATCTAAATGCGCATTTTCTCTTGTCTGATAGCTGGAAGACATTTCATTGAAATACTTTACCCACCCAAAAAAGTTAAAAGGATATATCTGCGATCATGTAAACTTGCATCTGTGTAAGATGGTATATTTTCTCGTGTTCAGGACACGAAATAGTCTATGAGAATCTTTTGAGCGAAGCTTCATGGGCAGATATCAGGTTTGAAAATATGCGACCGGCAGGAGGGAGAAAATAAATGTTGAAGTTGTCCATCGTTTTTTATTCAGTCAAATGTTCCTCAATGAAAACAGGCCTCGATGACCTCTAGGGCCTTCCTGCATGCTTGCCACCTTTTTCTGGTGGCTGCGAGGGGTTTTCTTCTTTTTTTGCTCACACTCACAGCAGAACATTTTAATGATGGGTTAGGTGGTGGTTTGTATCCAAGGGACACATATGTTGCTATGGGGATTATTTTTCATCTTCTATGACGGTTATTGCTCTTTTCGTTGGATTTAATGTGTTTTCAGACACATTTTTACGTGATAAAAATGTTTCATACTGTTCTAAAATGATTTCGCATCTTTGATATGTGAACCATTTTAAAATCGCGAATCTTCACCCCAACATGATTTACTAGGGTATTGCTACCGCAACCTGTTGCATTTGAGATAAGAAGCACCGCCCGATAAGACGCTTTGACGTCATACACGGCACTTGAAGCCTAACAGAAAGGAGCGTCGAAATCTGTGTCTACCCATTTTGTAAGGGCCGTTGTGAGCAACGACCATTTTTCAGTGCAAGGAATAATCCATGTGCCCAGCTTTCAGCGTCCGATCAGCATGGTTCCTGTCTTCCAGGCTCAGCAGTGTTCCTGGAGGCCAACCTGCTGGTGGTGGCACTGATGTCTGCCGTGGCCAAGCTCCTCCCTCCCTGAAGCTGGCGCTGCAAAGCTGTCGTCATGGCAACCAGATCGGCTGTGGCCATGTCTTGAACTGCTGTTGCGCTTCATAGCGTCGGAAGAAAGTTTGGGTCGTTTTCAATATTTGTAACCTTTTTCGTTTTTCTTTATTTGCGTAAGCTTTAACCACATATTCGCAGTGCATAAATATAACGACTAGTATGCTTCTAAACATGTGTTCATGGTGAATGTCGAAGCAAAATTATGTGCCTGTTTTTCGTTTTTGGTTCGTTTGTTTTCAGTTATACTTCGCTTCTTTGTTGCTATCCAAATAATTCGCCTTGCAGAATGACGAAACCTTAAATGTCATTGACCAGATCGTCACGTACTCGTCAATAAAGGGACATTTTTGTCTAGTTGCAAAGCATTCATGTATTTCCTTCCAAACAGAAGCTTCTGCCTGAGAATGGCTCGCAAGAGCAGGTCGACAGCATTGTCTTTATTACGTTGTTCGAGTTCGGTGTAAGCCTGCACTGTGAACGACTTCTGTTTAAGAGTGACACCAAACTACACAATCGGTCGCTTGTTACCTCACGTCATTTCGAAATATCAGCAAACAAATATAGAAAGGGGTAGGATTGTCAATGTTAATCTTTTCGCCGTTTTGCTCCAACTTCCTCATAATAATAAATATTATTTATTAAGCGCTATTGACTTTTGAAATGAGTCAAAAACCAAATGTATGTATTCCGGAAACTTTATTAATGTGAATGACTTTTTAAAATATATACTGAATATAAATTTGATGCATCTCATTTACCTGTAGCAATATTAAATTTGGTTAGGTATATCAAAGATTATAGGTTACACAAAGATAGTTCATTAGCTCATTGTTGTGAGGATCGAGACACGTTGCACCCCAAGCGGCTGGAACTATTGGTGAATCAAGGAAAGTTAATCACACCTCTTAGGGACATGTAAAACTTCTTGTTTATCGACGGTTTTTGATGCGTTTCGATCATGTTTGTGAATAAATTTACTGTGTAATGTGTAATAAAATGATTTGCTGCAATAATGGGGGTGTTTTGGCTTTGTTTTTTGTAGCAGGCGTTGTGAAATCCAACTCGACCTAGATCTACATGGTATGGTTTGAATGGGAACGATCTATTTTTCATTATTATCTAAGAATGCAAGCTTGTTTATCAACGTATACACCCCACCCCCACCCCCCCACCCCCCCCTGTGGAATATCTTTAGGAAATGCAAAGCCAAGAAGGTGATTTGCGGCCAGAAAATCCTTCGATTAAGTGAATTCAGTTGCCGCTTCCGCAAAGATTTATAGTTACAATCAAGCGCTGCCATGTGACCTGCATTTCGATTGTTAAAAAGTAGGACCTTTCAATACCTTTTGATGCATTCAACATACAGCTTTGATAAATTAATGCTGTTCATGGCTTACATTTTCTTCGGATGGGTTTCTAGTATTCCAAAATATAGCTTTTTCTGCGCGAACTGGAGAGAGCTGCCGCCATTGAATTGTCCAAAGCGTAGACATAAACGCCATATCTACACGAAAGCAGTCCTCTGATTGGTTCCCTGAATAGAATCCTCCAATCAGAAGGCAGCTTTCTTCGCCGTCTTGTCACTAAGCGGTGTGAGTACACTTTCCTTGATTCACCCCTACTCTCGCCGCTAGGTGCAGCGTCTTGTAACTTTATAGAGCAAAAGCTCGGCATGAGCTATCTTTGTGTAACATATAATCTTTGGGTATATTCACAACAGAAACATGTAATTCCTCCGTGCTTAAAAATCCGGTGAATTTGATTGGCTGGTAATACTTGTCAATGGAAAGCTTTAATATAAGGTATTATGCCATATAATTAAAACCCGTCGCTATATCAGTTCACGTGAGTTTTTCTCAAAATGTAAATAACAAGGGTACAATCCCGTAGATGCACATACTTGTTTTCGTTGTTAGTTACAACATGTTTATAATTACTTAACCACTAGGTAACTTGTTCTCTCTCTCTCTCTCTCTCTCTCTCTCTCTCTCTCTCTCTCTCTCTCTCTCTCTCTCTCTCTCTCTTTCTCTCTCACACATAGCTCAAAAGAAAACATTTAAAAAACACATTTATTTTGTGTTGCTAGATCGTCACATGCAACAGTCAGTTAATAGCAAGGACACACGGAAATAGGATTTTTCATGATTACGCCATCTGTGAAGAAGTATAGTCGATGGAAGAAAAACACTTCGAAGACTTCTTAGAGGTTAATTTTGGTCTATTCCCAACCTAAGCGTTAAGAGTTCCACAAGTCATCCTACTAAAGACGGCCAAAACAGAGGTTCGATCTCTTCTCCGTCGTGGGCTGCAGTGAAAAAAACAAAAACAAACAAACCAACAACAAAACAAGTCACAGAGGTATCTTAAATCTATTTTCGTCAATCTCGGTAACTCTTGTAACAACACCGACTTCCTACACTGTGGAGACCGAGTAAATGTAAATCTTTCACCATCTCTATTGCCGTAAGCTTAGTCGATCAGTCATCGCACCGTTTCGTAGAGTGGGAAATATGTCTAACTATAGTAATCAACGTTTTGTTAAGGTCAACAATGATCGTAGCGTCCAAATAAATATGATCATGAACTTTAATTATGTGAGCAATCACAAACATGTCTAAAATATGTAAAACCAAATGGAAGGGAAGCTAAGTTCCTGCAACTACTATAGTTGTTGTGTTTTGGCACGTGGAACCAACGCTTCACGCAGTCACACAGAGTGGAAGGTGCATCGTAGATGTTCACCGAGTAGTACTTATTCACGCACAGACAAAATTATGACACAGGGTTGCAGCAGGTATGACATTGTCAAGATATTTTAATAAACCCAGATTTCTTATGTCTCGGGGATTGATCCACGGCACTGCGCCTCGCACATCTTCCAACCCCAAAGCGAGCTCGCCTATTTCCGCCCGTCAAAAGACAGGATTTCAACTTGCGAGTAGAGCCTGAGGGGCTGACCATGCACTCATACAAAACACGAGGGGAGAGATGGAGTGCCCAAAGCATTGTAGACGACTAGGAAATGTGTCTAAAATTGCTTCAGTACCCAATGCTGTGTAGACGACCATGGAAATATGTCTTAAATTGTTTCAGTACCCAATGCTGTGTAGACGACCATGGAATATATGTCTAAAATTGCTTCAGTACCCAACACTTTGTAGACGGCTAGGGAGTATGTCTAAAATTGCTTCAGTACCCAACACTTTGTAGACGGCTAGGGAGTATGTCTAAAATTGCTTCAGTACCCAACACTTTGTATACGGCTAGGGAGTATGTCTAAAATTGCTTCAGTACCCAACACTTTGTAGACGGCTAGGGAGTATGTCTAAAATTGCTTCAGTACCCAACACTTTGTAGACGGCTAGGGAGTATGTCTAAAATTGCTTCAGTACCCAACACTTTGTAGACGGCTAGGGAGTATGTCTAAAATTGCTTCAGTACCCAACACTTTGTAGACGGCTAGGGAGTATGTCTAAAATTGCTTCAGTACCCAACACTTTGTAGACGGCTAGGGAGTATGTCTAAAATTGCTTCAGTACCCAACACTTTGTAGACGGCTAGGGAGTATGTCTAAAATTGCTTCAGTACCCAACACTTTGTAGACGGCTAGGGAGTATGTCTAAAATTGCTTCAGTACCCAACACTTTGTAGACGGCTAGGGAGTATGTCTAAAATTGCTTCAGTACCCAACACTTTGTAGACGGCTAGGGAGTATGTCTAAAATTGCTTCAGTACCCAACACTTTGTAGACGGCTAGGGAGTATGTCTAAATAGTACATTTGCTTCTTGCAGTGCCCCACGCAGAAAAGGCGAGTCAGGAAAACATCTTACGTGGCTGTTGTACCCAGCGCGAGAACGGGTTTCTCGGGTGTCTCGCCTGCACCACACTGCAGTGTCTTGACTGCTTGTTTTCAATGGAACTAGAAAACCCGCTAGGTCTTTTTACCCCGTCTTTTGTATCAGGTGTTTCTGTAACAAGCTTGGTTTTACCAGTTAGAGTAGTTGGCCCTAAGCTGAACCCCCAACCTGGAGGACCAGGGTACTGGGCGACCCTGGAAAGGCTTGCAAGTGAGCGACAACAGTGGAGAACCTTTGTTGCTGCCCTACACGCCACCCGGCGTAAAGGCTCCTTCCTACACACGTACCGGTTGTCCCCCGGTTTTGCTGCCGATCCGGTCAAGAATCGGAACAGTGGACTCATTTGCATACAATCCGGCTCGGTTCTTGTCGGTAGGGCAGGCTCGATCTATTCCCCGACACGGTCCCGACCAATTCCTATGCCGGGCGACGCGAGAAGGACGAGAATCTCGCGACTATTCGTAAATTTCAATGGCGGACTTGTCTCCGCTTTGCACAGAAATTGGTGTATTTGGGGGATACTAAAACCCCATCCAAAGAAAATGTAAGCCATGAACAGCATTAATTTATCAAAGCTGTATGTTGAATGCATCAATAGGTCCACAAAGCTTCTATATTTTAAAATCCGACAGGCAGGTCGCACGCATAGACAACACGTGGAAGCGTCGTTGCCATAGCTCATCAAAGGGACGTAACTCTAAATTCTGACTTCGCTTCGCATAAATGAAAATCGCTTGAGTTTGCGGTCTCGGTGTAATCGTTGCGTGTGGCTGTCAACCCGATTTTTACACGCACGGTCAGACCGGATCGGGAGCAAAATCGGCTTGAAAACCGGTACGTGCATAGGCGTCTTTAAAGGCATCCAGTCCAGTCAGTTTGTATCAGCGGCCCACTGAGCGGCGCCCCGCACCGTATTTCTCACGGCACGCCTGTCGCACACAGAATGCTTTCAAGTATCACTGCAGATAACCCGAGGCCTATGACGCATTATTGCGAACTGTGCCAGAGTCGGGTTCACAGAATGGGGTCAACTGTAATCTCCAACCCACTGGGTGCTGCCTGTCGCAACAAAGTCCAATCAGCATGGTGCAACAAACTTTTGGTGCGAAAATGACATCAGATCTATTAATATCGTCCAATGGAAATATCGATGCACATTCTATGTTTAGACACACTTTTGTTTTGGCGACACTTCCCACTCCAGCCCTGCGTTCAAGACGACCAGTACCCGAGCCCCCAATGAGCACTCTTGAACGACTCGTTATGGGCGTGTTTGTTTGGCCCAAAATCTCGAGAGAATCGCGAGGGCTAAGCGTTGCCTATGTTCCTCGCTCATAAGGACGCACTCGCCGTGAAGGCGGGAAGCCAAGGAAGGTCCGGAGCTCCCTCAATCCTTCCCGCTGCAGTGACCCGGATGAGCCAAAATGGCGGAGACAGTGCGTTTGGACTGGTGTTCGGAGATAAGTCCCTGTAATGCGCTTCTCAGGGTTCGAGAATGGAAAAGTGATGTACACGGAAGTATTTGCAGTTAGAGTGTTCATTTGTATATATAGAGGAGTAGGTGTATTGGGTATTTCTGGACATACACTGTCGAAATTTTTTATCGCTTGCAGTATACGTACGCTGTATAAATTATGTCCCTTCACCATTTACATGAATTATGTCCCTTGAATTGATCAAAATGAATCGAGGCCTCACATTTGAACATGGGTTGCTTTTTGTCGTTGAAAAAGATCAAATGCCATTCGATATGATACCATGGTGTATTCTATGAATTGAAAAAACTGATGTGATATCTGAATCGTCAGTTATTTCGTCTATTGGCAAATTCTTCACAGACTCTGGCGCCACGACGCAGCCATGTTGTTCCGCCTTGCGAGATGATTGGCCGTTTTTTCTAGCTGTAGGAGCGTCTCACTCGCCCTCGACTAGCCATAGAGGGAGAATCGCGAGAGTTGTGGCCAAACAAACGCGCCCCAAGTCGTTCAAGAGGCCTACCGGTATCGACATAGAGTGTGCATCGATATTTCCATTGGACGATATTAATAGATCTGATGTCATTTTCGCACTAAAAGTTTGTTGCGCCATAGACGTTATTCACGCAGCGGCCATTTTGAAATCGAAAACGAGACAGGGTGGGTAAATTTAATGGCGGCCAACGTCTATGGCGAAACCGAAGGCTTCATCATCACATAGACACTGCTGTGTTCCTTATTGCGAGAACGATGATCGATATGACGAGAACTCCAGACTGTCCTTTTTCAAATTCCCCACAGACAAGAAGCAGAAGAAACTATGGATCTGGAAGATTCGGCGTGATCCTGGCAAAAAAATCAAGGCAACAAGAGCTTAGATTTAGGTCTTGTAAAAGCAACAAAAAAAATCATCTAACCAGAACATTCAAGATCCTCATAAAAACACCATATTTGTCATATCTTTTCATCAACTCAACTACACTTCTTACGAAATAAAACCATTTCTACAACTTGATTTATACGAATAAAAGCGACAAGACTTCAGATAGTGCCTCACGAGGAGCGCACATGTTTGTGATGTAAAACGTGACCTTCATGACAGTATTACACCAAAGATCCTATATAGGGTCTTTGATTACACTTCGAGTGATCTTATCTGATACCAGTTGATGTTTTACCCCTCTGCTAAGATTATAAATACATTGTTGTCCTCGAACCTGCCTGCTGTTGACATCGTGTACAATGCTAGTATTGTCTGATGCTATGAAATACGTTCACCAGTAAAAGGTCCAGCACATATATTCCCAAGGTTGTATTATAATCTTAGCAGAGGGGTAAAACATCAACTGGAATCGGATAAGATCACTCGTAGTGTAATACATGTACTGTAATGAAGGTCACGTTCTCGCCATACCGATCATCGTTCTCGCAATAAGGAGCATTGTCTATGAGCCTTCGGTTTCGCCATAGACGCTGGCCGCCATTAAATTTACCCACCCTGTCTCGTTTTCGATTTCAAAATGGCCGCTGCGTGAATAACGTCCATGCTGACTGAACCCGACTCTGGCACAGTTCGCAATAGTGCGTCACAGACTTGACCCTTCGCATTACAGCATTGTGCCAAAAATAGTTCGTTCTGATACGATTTTTTCTCCATTTTTTTTACAGAAATCATTCAGATGTCAACACGTACTTGTTTCCATTTCAACGCAAACTTTTAATTTTATCGAATGGACGCTTGTTTATTGCCTCAACAGTAAGTTAAGAGTTTTGTGCGAAATAGTCTTAGAACTACTTTAACGGCGTATGTCAGGGAGCAGATCGGCTATCCCACAAGCCTCTCACGTGACCTCCATTTGCATATTTCGGACGAAAACCTTCCATCACGTGCTGTGCGGGCTAGAGACACTTTTGCCGGCAGGCGAAGTCTCTAGTGAACTAGAATGCAATTGACCCACCCCGTCTCCCTATGCGATTCGTAAGAGGTGAATAACTGTAAAGACATCGTGACTTGATTTGCGCTGACTCTATTCAAGTGATTTTTGGACCAAGTGGTCTAATTTACATAGCCTGAAAAGATGATAGGTCGTAAAACTCCATCCGTCCTTGATGTGTACGCTTCCTTCACTCCTTCCAGTCTTTCATTGCTACTAGTGTTCAGAAGCGAATGCTCTTGGCATATATAAGGAATTCAGCCATTTGTGTGTGAGCCCATCGAATGCAGTTCACTCATGTTTGCCGACAGCGCAGCCAAAAATTCCTAAAGCCTTTATATAATTTTCTTCTTGCACTAAGCGACGAATGCAGACTCTACTGAAAAATCTTCGCTTCAAAGTACACACACACACACACACACACACACACACACACACACACACACACACACACACACACACTTAAGCACCACTCACAGACAGGCAGACAGACAAACAGACAGACAGACAGACAGACACACACACACACACACACACACAAACACACAGACACACACACACACACAGACACACACACACAGACACACACAGACACACACACAGACACACAGACGGACGGACGGACGGACAGGCACAAAGACAGACATACACAAAGACAGACAGACAGACACAAAGACAGACAGACAGACAGACAAGACTCGGGACAACATCACAGCATTATTGGGATGATAATCACTTTATTGCATTCCGTTTACAAAACGATATGTATATCAGAGTCTAATTTTTTTTCTCTCTTCTAAATACACATAAAGATAAACCTGTAACACGTTAAGTAAGATTTACACCTAGTGAAAAAAGTATCACAAAAAGCTTTTTAATCTTTTCACAAATACAATGAAACACGTAACGGCTACAAATTGATTTAAAAAGAAGAGAATGTACAGTTTAGTCCCTTGTAATAACCCTAAAAAGTTCGTTTCCTCTGGTGAATGCTCTTTGTACAAACCAGGGGAACGTCTGTGATCGTGAAGTGACCAATCAAACTATCATCATCGCAGAAAACCATATTGATCCGCTTCACTTTTTAAATATTTTGTACTGAGGGTTTCATGAGAAAAAGAAGTTGATGTCAGTCTTGGTCAGGAGAGCATGTGCAAAGCAGGTCGACTTTAATCTACTTGAGGGTTGTGCTGGAAGAGGAACTCGGCCTGAAACAGAGATGTCCAGCCAGTCAGCACATGTCAAGTAGGCTGGGGTTGGGGGGTTGAGGTCGGTGGAGGTGGAAATTGAGTGGCATAAATGCTCTACAAAGCAGGGAGTCTAGACTCAAACAAAACCAATTAAAATAATCTGGCGGAAACTGCAGGGACAAACCAGCAACGGACTGGTCAGGATTTCAAAGAAGGAGTTGGTACCAGCACATCCAGAGAATCATGCAATGACACTTTTCCTGGCTGTTATACAAGCCATGCAGTCTCCATGACTGCAGTTCTTAGTTTAGCGATTCCATCAGACAAACTGAGACTGACAAGCAACTTTGAGCTCTTATGCAGAGGAAAAATATCTACTTGTGCTTTCAGAACCATTGCAATGAATGAATCATGTGATCATTTCTTCATCATGCTCGACATTTACAAAATCATGATAGGCCACAACACATACAACACAAGACTCACAGTCAAAACAGGAAATAAAATTAC